>JARJPL010000055.1:0-35007 GCA_030782805.1 Aschersonia sp. MBC 622
CATGGCTTGTTCCAGGTAGCCCGCGTTGCCCCCCCCCCCCTCCCCTCCCGGTGACATGGCGCCTGCAATGCTTCCTTCGTGGCGGGATGGTCTCCGCCTGCCTTCTGTACCTGATCACCGACCCCCATCAACGGGCTGAGAGTTCGGCGCCACAAGTCCACAAGTTCCCTACAAACTGCTACGTTGGCCATGCTCCTTCTACATCCCACCACGGAAGCTTTTTTTTTTTTTCCAGAGTGTGTGTTGCCACTGATGAGTTGTAGAACCTAATTCCTCGGCAGTTGTGGTACGAGAGTAACAACTCACAATGGATGTAACCTGAGACTGACAGGTGTTGTTAAAGCTCTGCGGCTATCACTGCCCGGCTGAGCCGAAAGCAGTTGTGCAAGCAAGTTGTCGCAGGCCAGTTGCCGCAAGCAATTTGCAGCTGATCTTTTTTTTTTCCCACTAGCTATGGATTATAAGGGGGTCAACTAGACCTTACCCACTGCTGGGCTGACCCGTCATCAATATTATTGTAATGCAGCTGCACTATTTGCTTCTTTCTGTCTTAACATTTGCTCCTCTACCCCGTACAAACGCCCGCTTTCTAGACAGCTTTTGAGACCTCTTTGCTTTTCCCCATCCTTCCAATTTCTCCGGCCCCCCCCCCAGCTTATTTCTTACCTGTGCCTGTGCTGCTATACTTAGTAGCTGCGAGGCATCGGCATCGGCATCGGGCATCGGCCAAGTAAAGCAAACAATGGCAGCACCCGCCCTCGGCCCGCGGATCCTGTTTGCTGCCAATGTCGAGCGTGGGCAGTACGGAGTCTTCTTGGCCACGGCAGACGCTCTTTTGCGCTCCAACGCCGGGGTGGAACTGCATTTTGCCTCGTTTCCGTCTCTGGAAAAGGAAGTGCGCGCAATCTCGGACGAGGCTATCCTCGCCACCAATGGGGCAGCCAAGCCCATAACATTCCACGCTCTGCGAGGTCAGACACACGCAGAAGCCGTCCTGGCCAGAAACACGGAGAAATATGGCCAAGGCAGTTCGGTGCCTCCTCTGGCCTTTTCACAGCCTCTCAACGCTTCGACCACCATGACGACTACACGGGATTTGTGCACATATCTGCTTGGATGGGACGGGCCCGGATTCATGCATGTGTATGACTCTTTCAGCGACATCATCAAAGCGGTCACGCCGCATCTCATCGTCGTAGACGTACTGCTTTCGCCTGGAATCTCTGCTGCCTGGAATTCTGGGATACAATTCTCCTATCTCAGCCCAAACTCCATCAAAGACTTTGCAGCCACTTATCAACCACTCGCCATGTTGTGGAAATGGCCAGCGTGAGTGCTATTCCCTCTTTTCATTCATTACATTTTGACTCCTCCTCAAACTAATAAACGAAATTTAGCCTCATGAGTGGATATAGCTACCCAGTTCCTTGGTATCAAAAGCCGTTAAACATGTTTCACTACCTACATATGGTCTATCAAATTCTTAGAGAGCCCGGCTTGGCAAAAACGAAACGCCATGTGGAAGAGAAGACGGGTAAGCCCATGAGATCTTTGATCAACACGGGAAACAGCCTGCCAGACAATGCCAGAATTTTCGTCGGCAGTCTGCCCGAGCTGGATTTCCCTCTCAAGAGCCATCCGCGGATCGTGCCATGCGGCCCCATCATCAGCGAGGCATCGCCAATTTCAGAGTCGGATCCCAAACTCGCCAGCTGGCTCACCAACGGACCTACTATTTACGTCAACTTGGGCTCCCTGTTCAAGCTCAAAGAAGATCGCGCCGTGGAGCTCGCAAATGGCCTGAATATGGCAATTGATCAGTTGGAGCGCAAGACTCCGGATGGCCCGTACATGCAGGTCCTGTGGAAACTCAAAAAAGACGGACATTATGATGCGACAGGTCCAAAGTCCAAGATTCGGGCAGCTTTTGACGACAAGATGGACAGCGACCGTGTTCGCATTGTCGACTGGCTCGACTCTCCTCCCCTTGCAGTCTTGCAAGGCGGCAACATTGCCTGCTCCGTTCATCACGGAGGTGCCAGTTCATACAACGAAGCGATTTTGTAAGTCATTTCTCGTGTTTTTTCTTATGGAATCTACTTCTGACATGTTTCTCGTCTTCTCAGGGCCGGTGTACCGCATGTGGTCCTTCCGTTTTGGACAGACTGCTACGAGTATGCAAATAGAGTCGAGTTTCTGGGCATCGGCCGCAGGGGCGCTCGGAAGCATCAGCCAGTCTTTGAAGCTACAGAACTCTCAGAAGTTTTGGTAGAGGTAATCAATGGGAAGCAATCCCAGACTATGAAACAGAGATCACTAGAGCTCGCGCACTTGTGCAAGCAGAATGGAAGTGGTCCCGAGATTGCGGCGCAGGGCATCGTGAAGCTTGCCACGGAGGGAGCTGCGGTGGCGGCCAAGGGAACACCGCAATGAGCGCTTTGTAGGAGTGGTTCTCTTTTTCTTTTTCTTTTTACAACATTCGATTTACAAATTTTCTTCTACTTTATTAGTATATATCACTTTCAAGCGCGAGCTTCAGGCCGCTAGCTTTAGAGTACATATAGGCTCCAAGCCATGAATTTATACACCCAGACTCTATGCACTCTCATACTAAGTACCGCAGCGGGGAACATCTTTGATATTTCATCAGCATGTCAATCATAAAGAGTGGTATTACAGCAGAAAAAAGCTCAATCGTCAAAGCCAACTAGCAGTTACTGTCCAATTACGTATGACTCATTCTTCCTGAAAATGAGGCCTGGCTTACGCTCTGCCAAATCGAGCACCAATTCAGCAAAGTAGCTGTTGGCCCAGGCGAACCACGGGCGACTATAGTCGCTCGCGTTGTAAATGTTGATGCTCTCGTGAATGAGACCAAGGCCGGATATGTTTTCCATGATGAGTGCCAAACGCTCAGCAATCTCACCGTCATTGTCTGTGCCAAAAATTGCCGATATTTGCGACATGGGCCATGGGTAGGTGGCGTTGACGTGAGGACCTCTGCATCAGCGGGGGGAAACTAGGTTAGCATGCCATGGCCCCCCATGGAGGTTTTGTTTACAAAAAAAAAAAAAAAAAGACTGCTATCTGTTGATGGAGAGTCTTGGCAACTTACCCAACACCTTTAAACTTTTTGCCCTCTGCGTAGTACGGGTTCAAGCGCGACAGCATCGCATCCTTCGTCTTGATGTAAGTCGAATCATTGCGCGGCAAGAAACCGAGATACGGGAGCGATAGCAAGCTGGGGACATTGGCGTCATCCATGATGTACATTCCGCCATACCCGTTGGTCTCATATGCAAAAATGCCGTCGCTGGTGCGAGTATTGTCCCAGATGGCCTTTTTAATGATGCCAGAGAAGCGTCGCGCCTGAGACGCCATCTTCTTTTCGGCGCCAATCTTGTCCAGCACGTCCGCCACGAGAGCGAGCTCTACTGATATCATGGCATTGTCCGATGTGATAAAGTTGAATACGCAGAGGTCATCCGATGGACGGTGGCTGGATGCGACAAGACCATTGGCACGTTTTGGCTCGCCGTTGCCTCCGTTGGGCACAGGCGGTGACAAGGAGCCTGATGTACCAGTCCAGTTGTAGTAGCTGACAAACCTCCAGTCATTCGACCAAGAGCTTTCCGACTGGTCATGGAGTAGCCGCAGAATCGTCTGCATTGCTTTCCTCCCTGTAGCAGAACATTAGTCCAAAACTTTAACTTTTATCCAGGGAAAATTCTTGTCGACTTGCAATTCTCATTCACAAAGGAGGAGTCCTGCGTATTCTCATAGTAGGAGCGACTAATCTTGAGAAAGCCTGCGAGAGAATCCAATTCATACTGCAGCGACGTCAGTATTGGATCCGCTTAATGAGGACGATTCGACTTACTTTGCACTCAAAGACTGTTTGGTTGTCAACTGGGCTGAATCGCTGGTCAGTCAAATCAATTTGAGTGGCCTCGGAGTCTCGCAAGCGTACGGGTTGATCCGGACATTGTCAGCATAATCCTAATGATCACATTTAGCTCCGTGAAGAAAGCGAAACGTCGAGTCTCCAGTTTACATACATTGTGACTCGGTGGTAGGCCACTTTCGGGCGGAGGCTGGAAGGCACCTGTGGAGTGTTCATTAGTGATTGTATAGTAATTGATGGAGTCCACTGTCGCCTCATACCACAATATGGGAACTGGTAAATGTATCGCGCTTCCGTGTTGATTACCGCTTTGACAAGGTTCTTTAAATTCTCATCATGTGGCAGTAGTTTGTACAGGTGAGCAAACTGGTTGCCAGTATCTCGCAGCCACTGCGCACTGCGGAAAGATTAGTACTTGGCATTGATTAGCCATCGCATTTCGTTTGTACGTGATATCCTGCTCCCAAGCAGATTTGTTAGCTGCGCTTGCTGTAGCACGCCCTATGTGGAAATTTGGAATCACGTACACCGGTAATAATAAATGCGAGATTCACGCTCGGGTCAAAATATTTGACAGTGGTGTCGAGAGTGGAAGGGAATGCATTCTCAAAGAGGCGCGCCAGATCTGGGTTCTCGAGACGCGCTTTCATATCCTCAATGACTTTCTATCATTTACAAAAACAGTCAGACACTGAGAAGTATCATTCTGTAATCTGTCTGGCATCTCGAAACATCCCTACCTCGACAGCCGGGCTCTTGAAAGTGCGGCACTCATCACTTGGTCTCATATAAGGAAGTTTGAGGGCTCCATCCGAGTATGGTGGGTGCGGCTGCTTCGCATACGTGTTGTAATCGGGGCATCCAGCGGCAGTCCGCCTCTGGGTTTGAAGATTCTGCCGGGCTGATGAGGCGATCCCCGTGGCGTCGGCGAGGCTTGCGAGGAGGCCTAGCGCCAGGCACGCGACGCGTCGCGGAGACGACACAGCCATGACTAAGGAGTGAAGCTGAAAGTGCAATATTGAATCGAATTAAATAAGCGCCGTTGAAATCAATTGCACAGACTCGAATTGATCCTTTAGTGAGAAAGATGGAAAATTCACGAGATTAGCTGATTGCTTGGCTGTGTCATTGAGTTCATGTTGTTTTCGTCTCGCTTAGTTCCCCGCAAATTGGGGTAACACAAGGCGTGGGGAAGCGGGGAAGTTGCTATTATGCACGCTGACGACTAGTTATGTATTACTGAGTATGACATCAAACTGCTGCCAACTGCATGGTGAACATGATTACCTAAACAATTACAAATGTGTATGAATCGTAAATCTTGTGTTGAAGCAATTTGTAGTTGTCAATGTTGTTGATGAATCAACGGTGCCGCTGCAGCCTCCACTCACACCCCGTAGCTATGTGGGGGGACCTGTTCATCAGCCCTGCGTATGTTTGTTCATAAAAAAATAATAATACACTACCAGTACCGTCACATCGTCTTCCATTGAAATATTCTACCTTGACTCCATTTCCCGACGGCCGCTGCCAGACTTTGTCACAATCACAGTGGAAAGGGTGTCCCGCTATCAACTACCCGGCATGTACTCCGTTAAAAAAAGTCATCAAGGTATGGGTTTGATAAAACGTGGCCTGGTGATCAAATAATGAAACACAAGGATCTGAACGAGATGGATTTTATTTTAAGCTGGTTGACATTTTTCGTCGCGCCACGAGTCAGCTTCGTGGCCGCAATTGACGTGATAAATCAGACCATGACCGTGCACTCACGAGGACAAAGCGCGCCCCTGGAACCAAAGAACTTAATCTATCCCTGAAATCTTACCACTTGAATTCAGCAGAGTTTTTTTTTCTATTTTAAACACTTGTAGCGTGGATCCTGAATCCAAACTTTAGATCTGTGGCCAATTATGAGAACATGAGCCCAGTGTGCCCAGGTAGAGATGGAAATGGGTCACTGAGGCTCGAAGCAAGAAGGTCAACATCACACTACCCCAATTCGTTCCCAAAGCATCAGACACATTGTCTTGGAACAAGAGAAGGGCTACATACGAGCAATTAAAAGTATGATATGGCGTTCATTTTAGCCGAGCCAACTACCTCCAGCGAAAAAGCGTCGAAGTATAGATACCATATTTCGTGGGCGCGCTTCTGCATCGAAATGAGATCTCCAAACATACTGCTAGCAAATACCGACGCCGGGCAGTCGAAGCTATTGAAAACGAAAAGCCGAACTGCCATCTGTCCATGTTCTCGTAAGTGATCGCGCTCGTCAATGGGCCTTAACACCAGGTAAAAGACGCCAAAGACAAACGCGTAGTGAATTGGAAGCAAAATCATTGCTCAATCAGGAAAAAATATATGCCAATCTTGCCTCAGGAGAGGTTTGAGGCAGCAACTCACATCCGTCGGTGTCGCTATCTTTCTTCTCAGCTCATCTGGAGGGAGACTTACACGGCCGGCCAATGATCCCAGAAGACCTAAAATACTCGCCTTGTTAGATGTTTTTACATGAAAATGAATGTTTTAGAACAAATTATAGCGATCCAATGTAGTATATCCGCCACCAAGATAAAGAGTGCAAAGATCAGGTCGCTGCAAGTGATGATAATGCGTCGTCAGTATCGCTCAGTCAACGCAATGAGAAATATTCCAATCTGTGCATTTCTGGTACAGAGACTCCTCGCTAGGACCTCTGCTTAAGCACAGTACTCTGCGAAGCAGCCAATATGTCTTTCAAGAGAAGTCGAAGTACCGGACTTGAATTCAAGCCCAATCCGCGGTCCTCGGATGGGGTGGATGGGTAAGGTGTTGTAGCATGCCCGATAGACGAGCCGACATCTATGCAAAGAGCCATAGTATAATAACAGGCGATTATAACAGTAAAATACCTAATGAGGCAGGTAATTTTCAAGCTACAAGACGGAGGATTTTTAAATGTTATGAGATAATAATCAAGTTCAGGTATCCTGCTTGACAATCTTATCGTAGTTGAATCATTTCTGCGGCATCGGGCATCCTCGTTATCCTACATTTCCGCTTTGTGACTGCTTGCGTGAATTCTGAAAGCCAGAATATCAAGAAAGAAAAAGAAACATTGACTGATTATATTTGAATTTGCGCCATATCGCGAAATTTTGAATTTATACAAGCCAAACTTCGCTTCAGCATCGTGATGAGTGGGCAGCCTGTCGAGCCGGCCTCAGCCCTCCCAGCCCCTAATTTGGTAGTGACATCCGGCAGTGCGAAAATCGGACGTGGTGACTGATTCTCAGGTGGCCAGAAGACTTACCGATAGACTCCCTCTTTCTCCTAGGTTAACCTGGGCTTTCCCGCGATAATTTTGGGTCGGCGGCTCAGGACACGCAGGGCCCGCGGATTAAGGCCGCACCGAAACGGTCGGCCGATCCGATCGGCCGCACAAAGCCCCCCCCGATTTGTCTCCCACCCTCCATGAAGACGGAAATTTCTGCGCTTTGAGTGGATTTGGGGGATATTACAAAGTCTTTAGAGTAGAGCCCAAACTAATACGAGGCCTCACCCTCAGCGGTCGGTGGGACACTTTTTTTTTTTTTTTTTGCAAATCTACCTGTTATGCCAGCCCGGGCTGCTTCTGCGGCACGGCCGATACAGGCCTGTCAGCGCTGTCGCCAGTACAAAGTCGGCTGCGATCGAGCGCGCCCGCACTGTAGCCGATGCAGCAAAAGCCGTGCCGATTGCATCTATGTCGGCTCCGATGTCGCACTCGCCGTCAAGACCATTATTCGCGAGACTGTTTCTAAACAGCCTCTTGAGCAACCGCACAGCCAGCTGACGCCCCCGGACACAGAGACGCCGGGCAAGGACCTGTCGTCGGGATCAGCATCGCCGCCAGAAGAAGAAAGGCCAGCTTCGGCAGCACCCAAGGGACGGTATTCCCCCGGCTCTGCTCATTTCAGGAGCGCAGACCTGATACCGGCAAAAAATCACCTTGCCCAAGCTGCCAAGCGAGACAGAGCCATCTTGTCCTGCACTCGATGCAGGAGGCACAAAGTCCGATGTGATCGGCGGACGCCCTGTGGAAGATGCATGAAGAATAACAAGGAATCAGAGTGTAGATACTCGGAGCCGCCTTTACCAGATGCTGCTGCTGTTCCACAAAAGCCTTACAAGAGCTTGCATGGCATCGCCACGACTTATATCGACCACCGGTGGGATAACAGGTTCCGGAATCTAACACACTGGACAATTCTACTGCAAGAGGTACGAGTAGTTGCGGTGTATAAAACCCCCAAATCAGTGAATAATAGTCCATCCATCTAACATTATCAGATTCGCTTGCATCTTCCACAGCACATCAAGCCAATCGATATAAAGGAGGAATGCAAGACCTCCATCAGTGGCATGTCGCTCTCCATCAACTTTCCACTGGGAAACCTGAATGATGCCACAATCACGGTAGAAGAACTACTGTCCCAATTACCCCGGCGCTCAATACAGAGAGTCTTCATCTCGTACTTTATGGAGACGATTGAAAAGACCTATCACATTGTGGACGAAGCAGCCTATGAGTGGGAACTGCGGGCGTTTTGGACGCCAGGCTCCGTGACCCCAGAAGACTGGCTTGGCGTGCACTTTGTCATCCTCTCACTCGGCTGCCAAGTATACAACCACCATGCCTTTAGAACGGGCCAGGACATTTACGAAGCGCTGCCTGTGCGGCTCCTCAGCGGCGCGGAATTGTGCCTGAAACGGACCCCATTCTTGTTCCACCCGAGTCTCAACATTATCAAGATGCTTAGTCTCATGGTTATTGCGAAGCAGGTGTACGCCATGTCGTGCCACCAGGCCGACACCTGTTGGCAGCTGACGGGCTTGGTTGCGCGGCTGGCCACGGGCATGGGACTGCATACAGACGTGCCCGTGAGCGACGAGCCCACGCCGTACGAGGAGAAGATGAAGCGCCGGGTGTGGACGCTGGCCGTGTACATGGAGATGAAGCAGTCGCTCGTGTGCGGCATGCCGCTCCTCCTGCGGTCGTCCGACATGGCCGCGCTGCTCCGCAAAGAGGCCTTTGTCGACGGCAATTGGATAAGAGAGTCGCGCGAAAAGTAGACGGACAGCCGTGTTTCACGAACTGCGACTAGAACTCGGGGTGTTGAATAATACATGAATGGATTGCGGTGCCTTTCAGCCAGCTATCGAATGGTATTTGGCAAAAAAAAAAAGTATATAATTTATTTATATTCTCCACCATGTTGAAAGTCTCTCCCTCTTTTCATCTTTAGTAAGACCATCGATGAGTAATCCCATCCCTTTCGCCCTCATCAAACTCCAGTGCATCTCCACAGGCGGTATTCATAGCACAGTACGCTATTCGGACGAAAGGGCGCCGAGCCAAGGTGCAGCAGGTCCTACCTAATCTCTGACCTCGACGAGCCTGACACCACCGGTCGCCGCCAAGAGCAGCCATCTCAGCCTAAAGATGCTCCTGTCCAACAGCACCCAAGCACCCCCGGACACAAAAAAACGACGACGCCGCATTGGGTCTAAACATTCATTCCCTCGAGGCTTTCTTGGCCATTCTTCTCAACAAAACTCACCCACCGCACCAACGGAAAAAACAAGCCAAGCATCTACTAATCAAACGAGGCTCCATACAATTTTCAACCTCTGACTACTTAAAATATGTTCTTATTTAGTGGATCTCTTCTAGTACAGTAATGCGCGGCGGGGTTAACCCTGTGGCACCCAATGACAGGATCAATAAAGTTGTAGATAAGTCTTTTGTCCCCCCCTCCCCCCGCCACTAGTTGGTCTACCCCTCCTTTCTACCCCAGATTCCAGATGGGGGGGCCCAATCTTGCGTACACCGTTTCTCTCTTTTTTTTTTTACACTACTTGATGGTTTGTGCGTTGCCAATGTTGGAGAAATAACGTCGTAAATAATGCGCCACAACGAGGCGTCCTTTTTCGGCCCCAAGCAAGCTTTCCATCAGGTCGAGGACGGTGTTGTGTTGCTGACACCCCCACAACTTCGGCCAAAGGGAAAGCAAGCCACCTTTGATCCATTGGCCAATTCCTTCCTTTCTATTCTATTACAACGACGACAACCCATCACGCAATCTGCCGGTCTCTTTTACCGTCGGAACGGGACCCGTTCATGCAGCTTGCGGCTGGAATGGTGGGCGTCGCAAAATAGCTCCATGGTACTCTGTACTGATAGTAAGTAGTTTTGACCTTTTTTTTTGCTTGCGGCTGATGCCGGTCTGCGACATGGCTTACGGACATGCAGTGACATGGTGCTACAAGTCTGCTCATGCATGGCGATTGCAGCCAAGCAGCCAGTATTTTTCTGAAAACTTATATGTTTGAGTCTCACAAAAATCTGCGCGATTCACCTAATGCGCACTCGGTATGGTACATCATCTCAAAAGGCAACATGACCTTTCGAGACTTGTCTTGAGTGGCTTGCCCGACATGGGGTTACGAGATCTTGGCGCCTTCACCACGCACGCCACCACCACCACCACCACCACCCCGCACGAGGGATCTTCAGGTCTAGGCTCGTTGTTAGCTGAGCATCTGCAATTGAGACTAGATACATACTGTACTGCCAGTCTTGTAGCATTGATTTGTCAAATGTCGTTTTTGCTTACTAGCAGTGCTGCGCTTGACACCCAATATTCCCCAAGTATAAGTAGTTCAGAGACACACCCTTGCTCTCTGAACGCTTTGCTTCGCTTGTCCGTCGACTTTTTCTTACTTTGTACCTTGTACGGAGAATTCGACATCTACTCCCAACATCTCAAGGACAATAATCCCAATCTGCTTAATCATGGCCAAAGAACAAGTCGCACACGTCGAAGTCGCCTCTTCGGTAGACGACAGCACCGCTGTCAAGGAACTCGGCGATGAGGACAGTCAAGTCGGCTTCTCCAAGCCAGAAACGAGCAGGCTCTTGCGCAAGCTCGATCGCACGCTCTTGCCCTTTCTCTCGCTTCTTTACCTCTTATCATTCCTCGACCGAGCAAACATTGGAAACGCAAAGCTCGCTGGCCTGGAACGGGACCTCAACATGACGGGCTACGACTACAGTGCAAGTCCACCACGCGGCGCAGTCTCATATTCCCATCACATCGCCCTTCTTTGCTGACCGCTCCGTCGTCCAGATCGCCGTCGCCATCTTCTTTCCATTTTACGTCATTGCCGAGGTCCCCTCAAACATGGCCATGAAGCGCTTCCGACCCTCCATCTGGATCCCCAGCATCATGGTCGTCTGGGGCTTCATGACCATCATGCTCGGCGTCGTCCAGTCCTTTGGCGGGCTGCTCGCCGTCCGCAGCCTACTCGGACTCGCCGAGGGCGGCCTCTTTCCCGGCATCACCTACTACATCACCATGTGGTACCGCCGCCACGAATGCGGCCTGCGCATGGCCATCTTCTTCTCCGCGGCCACTGCCGCCGGCGCTTTTGGCGGGCTGCTGGCGCGCGGCATCATGGAGATGCAAGGTGTCGGCGGCCTCAGCGGTTGGAACTGGATCTTTATCCTCGAAGGCCTGGCGACGTTTCTTGTTGGTAAGAATCTCCTCTCCCTTGTGGAAAGACTTTTTTCTGCTCTTTCATGTTTCCCATTGTATTCTAATCTCGTCCAAGCTCTCATCGCGTATCGCGTCATGCACGACTATCCCGAGTCCGTCAAGTTTCTCACCTCGGAGCAAAAGAAAGAGGTTGTTAGACGCCTCAAGCAAGATCGCTCGGCTCTCTCCAATGAATTCAAACTCTCTTTCGCCAAAGACGCCTTGAAAGACTGGAGAATTTGGGTACACATGTTCATCACCATTGGCATTTACATCCCTCTGTATTCCATCTCCGTCTTTCTCCCCACCATTGTCAAGGGTCTGGGTTATACAAACGAAGTTGCGCAGCTCATGTCTGTGCCTCCATATGCCGTCGCCTGTCTCTTCACCGTCGGCGGAGGTTTTCTTGCCGATCGCCACGGCCAACGAGGCATCTACATGATAGGCTTCAACATTGTTGCGTAAGTCAACACGGCCATGATTGATGAAAAGGTTGCTAACACAGTCGATGCATGTAGAATTCTGGGCTTCGCACTACTGGCCGGCGTTGAACACAATGGCGTCAAGTACCTGGCGTGTTTCCTCGTGACAGTGGGCGTGTACCCGAACGTGCCGCAGGGCGTGGCCTGGAACGGTAACAATATTGGCGGATCACTCAAGCGAGCCGTGGGAATTGCCATGCATGTGGGCTTTGTAAGAAATCTTGACTCTGGCTAGCTTCCTTTATTGGTCTAAACGCATGCTAATCATTTACCGCAATAGGGCAATCTGGGAGGTGCCGTGTCGGGGTTCGTGTTTCGGCAGACTGACGCCCCACGGTATCTATCAGGGCATTTGGCGTTAGTCGGGACCTTGTCTATGAGTCTAGTACTCTCTGTCTTTATGACCATCTATCTCCGGCGGGAGAACGCCCGGAGGGACGCCCAGCACAAGCCACTGGCTGAATACACCAATGAGGAGAAGCTGAGAGAGAGCGAGATGGGCGACAACGCCACATTCTTCCGCTACACAGTGTAAAGACTTACTGAGTATGTATGTATGTATGTATGTATACAAAGAAAGATAGTCTGGGGCATGATTGGTACTCGACGGCAAAGATACCCGGTTTTAATAGAAACAGGTCTTATTCGCTTGCACGCCGGCTGCAACGAGTACATGATTACGGGCATGTTCGTACGAGCATGGCCTTTTTCGTCGTAGTCAAATCGTAGACCTTGATCGCAAACGCACGGGCTTCTTGAATGGTGTCATCAACATTCTTGGTCTTTTTTTCGATCGTTTCTTAGAGTACGTAGAGCGCGACGGCAGCACCCGCGGCCGACACAGCTCCAAGCACATTGTACCTGGCTGCGATGGCCGCAGAGCTTTTCGAATCTTTGCCCGATTTCTTGTCATCTCCCGACTCTGTCGTATTTTCTCCTGCAAAATGTTGATAAAGTCTTAGTGTTTCGTTCTACGCAAAATCATCCTTTCCTGTTTAGTCCATGTTTGTTCATGCATATATGTAGGTGCGTATATATAGTTGGGAGACCCGTCCCGTGCGTATGTGCATATGTGCGTATGAGAAAACAATGCAACAAACGAAAATGGATTCATGTCATGTCGGAAAGAAATCTGGAAGTTGGTTTAAGACGTGCCTGAGCAGCCGACAAAGTTGTTGCCGCTGGCGCCGGTGTGCGTGATGGCACCAGCCTGGGCGCACCCGGCGTTGATGATGACACGATCGGCACCTGGGGAGCCTGCGATATATTAGAACTGTGGTCTGAATCGTCATCGGCGCTTTAGAGAGAGGGAGACAAACCGCCAGTGTAGACACCACCAGACTTGATGGGGAACTCGTAGTAGGGGCCGCTGACGGGGAAGTTGAAGCCCTCGTAGTTGTTGTACTTGTGAGGGTAGGTGGAACTGCCAGCGGTGCCGCCGTTCTTGACGTAGTTGCAAGCTGCCTGAGATGCGGCGTTGACCTGGTTCGCAGTGTAGTAGACTGTGCCGCAGGTCGTGGCGGCACGGCTGACGAGCTCGGCGGGAGCCGCGCTGGCGACAGCGACGAGGGAGAGGAAGAGCGCGGTGAACTGCATCTTGAAGGGGCGCTGGAACAAAAACAGAGGATGGGCAATGCTCAATGAGCCATGGACGAGATTGGAGGGGGAGATGCAGATGTTTAAGTAGGTCGGCAAGCGTCTCCTCTATGCTCGACCATGTTGGGCAGCATAGATGGCTTTAGCTTGAACTTAGTCAGACAGACCGACAAGCTTTCAGTGCCATGGTGCTACCAGAATGTAATTGCTCGCACGGGGCGGCCACTGTGGGGAAACAACTTTTGGGCATTGGCAGTGTGGCAGAAGTCGCCCATCTATCAACGCTGCCATACCAGCACATGCGAGTATTGTCTTCATCGAATACGAAACAAACAGTCACACTACTGACGAACCTGGATCAATCTCATGTCAGCTGGCTGCTTTCGTGCGAAGCCGAGACACTTGGCTGTCCTCAAGAATAGGTAAGCGAAGCAACACCTACCTCGGGTACGTACCGAGTTACTGGCCAATCCCAGGTACCTGAAAGCGAACGGGCGTCTCCGAGAACTCTCGTCGAGCCCATGTGGTGCGCGACTCCGGGCCGTCGTATCTGAAAAGGCACTTTTCAAACATGTCGGCGCAACACGTCGATTTCGGCAGGTCGTGGTGCAGCACCGACATATAAGTGGTGGGATGCAGGTCGAGGTCCAACCCCCTGTGCTTGCGCGGATCGGCACTGATAACCAAGCTTTTTTTCTCCTTGGAGGGTCTTCTGGGTCCCACGGAGTTTTAACCACCTGCTCAGCTGGGTCGATTATCACTTGTCCCCAGCATATCAGCATGCAAGCTGCACGCGCAGTCTATTTGTTCTGCGGGGACCGAAAAGCTTGCGGAGCAACTCTGACGCACGAGTTTTATTCATTTTGCTCGACTAACCACCTATCAACAACAGCAGGCCATGCCCACGAGGCACGCAGCTGCACACCGGCACCGGGTCCCGCTACCTCAATCAGCTACCGAGGGCCCAGCCAGCCAGGTCGGGCCTCCACTGGCGATGGATAAGACCTTGCTGACTGGCGCCGAAATGCCCGAATCTTTTTCAGCTGTCCATTCTTACGTATCAGCATACTAATACATGGCCGCTTCCCATTTCAACAGCTCCTGGTCCGGATTTACCAAAGTAAAGTGCCGAGTCTCCCGTTTGTCTCGGTGGTTTTGACAGCGACGCTTACTGTGGCTTACTTTAGTGGCCGATCCCATCTGCCATCCATGATCCGACACGCCCCGTTGCCCAGTTCAGCCTCACGACCGAGCTACACAGAAAGCGCAAGATGCTGCAGGCTTTGGATATCGTGCGCTTCACTTCCTGAGACAAAAACAGCTATTTTATATAGCGTGCACGGAGTACTCCATACATTATCGCATTCTAATCTCGCATCCACGATTTTCCCCCGAACCCTTCCCCCGCCCTGTGCTTATCCCGTCCACCTGTGCATGGATGGTGGGGCAGGCCCCATGATGACTGGCAGCTGCAAATCGAGCCTATTCCAAATTGGCGCTCGAGATACTACCTAAAAGCGCAAAATTCACTGCACAATACAAAAATCAAGATCAGTCTATGCTATAAACAATATGTGTTTTGAGTGCTTTGTACATGGAAGCATCAGGCTCGTCTATCCAAGGTATCTCAACATCTGTGGTAACATTCATGGCATTCTGACACATTGCGGCTGTTTGAGCTCGACATATCCTTATCTGTCGGCAATGGTTTGTAAAAGCATTCCGTCATTCTAATATTGTGTGTACCAGACGAGACGAGGAAACGCAGCCATTCGCGTCTGTCTCCAGGCTTATATGGTGGTTGGGCTGTGTCGCCCCTGTAAAAGTAAATCGTTGAGCATGCGCCGACCTGCTCTGTTTCGACGTCATTCGTCTTCAGTCATGCTTCGCACTCATCTTTCGACGCTCAAAGCTAAAATTCCACACCTCTGCGAGTCGGTTACCCTCAGAGGACTGCTTCAAGCCTACGTGCTGCATGACGCTAGGTTCCAGTGCCCATTTAGCCAGTTTGTTCTGGTCGGCATGGCCCTCGAGCATCATGTCGCCCGGAAAGTCGTATGGAGGGTCGCGAAGCAGCGAGAGGAAGGACGGCAGATGTCGCTTGGGAATCACCAATCCTTGGGCGCAGCAGCCGTATCGCGGCATCTCACGTATGCCAGACTGCGGCAAAGGGTTCAGTCGTTTCATGGATATACGTCCGCTCAGGAATACAAAGGCAATGACTGCCGGCAGCCATAGCCCAATGATTAACGCGGATAACTGGTTGAACTTTTGCAAGTGTCGCTGCGACTGAGTCGACTTTGCTGCGGGTTCCTCCTTGCTCATGAGGGGCGAGTAGCCGGATGGTGCGGTATAGCGTCGACGTTGTCGTCGGCGAAGAACAAAGAAGGCCAGGATAAATGCGGTGTAGACTAGAAAAATCACTTCGGCGTAGGTTGCCCATTCCTCGGCGTTCCAGCCCATAAATATCTCCGAGTAGAATAGACGAAGGTATACCCAGTCCTTGTGGGACTGTTTCGTCTTGAGCTCGAGGCGCGCGACACCCTCGAGAAACTTGCGGTACCAGTCCGGAGAAGCAATGATATCGTCCTCGATAAAGGCAAAATATGGCGCGCCGCGACTTTGGCACGTCTCGACTAAAATGGAGTGATCGAGGCGCATATTCTCGACACGACCATCGCCGCGCGGCTGGCCATCTTGACGAACGTTGAAGGGTATGGTGCGGTAGCCCGGCAGTTCCGAATGGTCCTTGCCGTCCTGTTCGTAGACGAGCACCTCGTCGACCACGTCGGTGAGCCAGGGGAGGCCGTAGGCAAAGTGGGACGCGGGCTTCTTGTCGGCGAGAAGCACGACAATGTGGATCGAGGAGCGCTCGGCGGGGGTGAGACTGTCGACGAGGCCGCCGACGGTGCGGGACAGGAAGCCCTCCGAGGTGCGGTTGATGCTGGGGATGCCGACGCAGAGAATCTCGTCGTGGTGGTCGGGCGGGCGGGCGGCGGCGACGCGGGTGGCGTTGGCGAGGAAGGCGTCCACCTCGAGGCCGCGCAGGGCCGAGTAGCGCTGGGAGTAGGCGGCGGCCTGATTGTAGAAGATGGAGGACGGGTCGTCGAATGAGTTTTGGCTGCACCAGATGAGGGCGGCGAGCCAGAGCAGCCAGAAGGCGGCGTTGGCCCTGGCGACGATGCCCATGGCGCGCGGCAGCCGGTACCTACAGCAAAGGCGAGACGAAGAGTTGAGGCGGGATACCGCTCATAGCGGGAATGAAGGGGGGGGGGAAGCGTTGACAAAAAAAAGTCTACGGGCGAGAAATGAAGCTTGCTACCAAAGGGGCCGGGCGGCACGGGCGGGTACCGCCGCGTGCAGTATTTGACTAGTGTCGCAATACTGATAAGCAGTGAGAATCCGTAATTAGGTAGAGGCAAACAAGCAACTCGCGCAGTTTCATTGAGCAATGTCAAAGGGCTCAAGACAACCGCATCCTTTGGGTAGCCTGGCACTTTGAACAAGTGACTTTTATCAGGTATTATGCAACGGCCCTTTGCAGCAGCGCATGCCATTGGTGCTGTGATGGATTACCTACCCGCTCACAGCCAATCTGGCGACCGGCCTCGCTCTGTCGCCCTTGCTTAGCTAAACATGTCATCTTTCTAGGTTCACAGTTACTTGATAGCCTCGGGTGCTTTTGTCTATCGACATTTAAACATTATCTCATGTTTTTTATCACTGGCCCTCGCCATCGAGGCCTCGACGGACCAGCTAGCCATCTTCCGTGTCTGCACCCGTTGATATCACAACCCGGCTTGCCTGCCAACCTGCCCAAAGTGCCACAAACAAGTCCCCCGCTGTTCTCTCTCCTGCATTTGCTTGAACGGTGCGCGAACCAGTCAAGAACCAGTCACGTACTTTGTCTGACAGCCGTCATTCTAAATCTACTTATACCTTGACCAACAGGACATTCCTTTCAAAACATCGCATACGACTTGCACCCGTATACTCTGAATACTGCCCACATAGTGCTCCTGAAGTCCTCAACACACAAGCTCCTCGTCCGACTGCCCCGAGCATTCGATCTGGGTCGCCTGACAGCAGTCCCCATTCTGATCTGATGACCCATAGTTGTCCGTCCGCCACGTTCCGCCACTCGGCGACCAATATACTACTCCTGGAAACGCCGACATCAGCCACACGGAAGAGTCTGATAACAGCGCGACCAGCGTCCCCTGTGCCGCAAGTCACTTTGCCTGTCTCTTATACTTAGTCCAGGGCTGTCTATCATACTGGCTATCAGGGTAAATCCCTCATCCACGAGCGCGCTCATCCTCTCAGCTGCTCAAACGGGATCGTCGGCGTCGCGCTAGTCTTCACATCGGGCGGCAATGCGATCTGGACCACGATGATATCCACTTACCAACCAACCAGGCGCCCATTTGTAATTGTCACACCTTGCGAGAAGATCTCATTGTCGCGGCAACCAAATGCGAGAACCGTCAGAATGTCAAACTTCAGAGTCTACGTTAGCCCTAGACGGAAGGCGACCCTCGGCGCTGCTCTGCGGTACGAGGCCAACTTGCCTGGCGCATAGACCACGAGTCAACAATAGCAAGTCTCGCTCGTGGCATAGCCAGTCATTGTACATTACAAAGCGGACGAGTTAAACATTACTCAGATCTTACCCTCCGGCTTGCTCCTCGGGAAGCTCGTCGCCCGGTCACACAGTGACGCCACTGCCTTTCTCTTCTGCACCAAGAATAACAATCGCCGAATCTCATGCATCATCTCCAATTTCAATACACTCTTCAAGCAACTTGATGCCCCAAGCTGATTTGGAGCGTCGTCAGCGTCTCGGCACGCCTCCTTTGTGGCTTGACACTTTGGAGGTGATGCATATGCATCTCAATGCACGGTGATGATGCTCTGTTGGTCACACTGCGATCATCTCTGACTTAAAATTGGGGCAAGCATTCGCAAATCAAGCATCGTGTTACACCGACGATGTGATGGACAAGCGTTCGAGACCGCGTCCGCAGCCGTTTTGTGGCGGATGTTCTCCTACGTCGATTTCTCTGAGCACTATGGCCTCTTCTCGAGTTCTTGAAGAAAAGAATCGCCTTCAAGTCTCAGAAATGATTCGGAAATTCCCTCACAATCGAGGAATTTGGACTCATTCAGTAGGCTCCTGCGAACTGATGATAGCTCAAGCAGGCAGCAACCAGTCTCTATGGTCGAATTTTCTACTGGTTAGATCAAGAGGCTTTGCGGAAGAAGACACCCGCTCACAGTCGTTGGCAAAAATAACCTTGGCAAAAGCCTCTTTGTGACAAAGTCGCCGATATCTCTTTTGGCGCCTTCATTGGTCTCGTGCTGGCGCTCGTGCTGGCGAAGACGTCGGATGTTGCATGTTTGCCTGCATGATCCATACCGCCTGTAGCAAACGTGGTCCAATTACACAACTTATTTTCGGTAGAGGACGCCTTTTGCACTTGCAGTGATTTGAAAGAGACTTTGTTTGAAGAGTTGCTGTCATGGCCAGCACCGAGCATATAAAAAGGCCGCTCTCACCTCGTCAAAATCGACTCGCAGTCACCCAGCAAGCTCCTCTCTAGCCTACACGTTCTCAACTCAAACCTTTCAACTTCACAATGGTATCCGTCACCAAGACCGTTACCGCCGCTCTGGCCCTAGCCTCCTCCAGCATCGCTGGGTCCTTTACCTACTTCTACCCTGGCCTCGGCGCCTGTGGCGGGCACAACGGCAACAACGACTACATCGTCGCCGTCAGCGCCAAAATCTTTGATAGCCAGCGCCCCTGCAATAGGCGCATTCGTGCCTGGTACAAAGGCCGCTCTGTCGACGTCAAGGTCGTTGACCGCTGCGCCGGCTGCGCCGAAAATGACCTCGACTTTTCCCCCGCGGCCTTCAAGGCCCTCGTCGGTGACCTCGGTCCCGGCCGCGTCTGGGGTAATTGGAACTGGATCTGAATGTCGTCTTCCGAAGTGGATCAATGACTGGCTCGCCTGTTCTTGCAGCTTTCCTGTCATTCATGCAAGCCGGGGTTAGAAAGCTGTCTTGATACTGTGTAGAGGTTCCAATGTCATATATAGGGAGAATAGCAGAGTATCGACAGATAACACATACGCTTCAACAACTATCATCGACAGTAAGTTGCAATTTTTTCGATTCTCATGTAGTGGAAGAGTTGTGTAGCAAGTATAGTAGTCTCGGAACATGTGTTCCTTTGCATCGCCCAGTTCAGGCAGGCTACGAAGACGAGGACGGCCCTAAGTATAAAAAAGGAAAGAGGGGCAGGTCGAAGCATGGGGCAAAGGTATATAGGTTGTCAAGTAAGGTTTAAGGGCTAGCCAAACAGACTTTCGTGTTACTTCATATTTCTGAGTCTTCCTACATCACACTCTCCAGGTCTAGATCAGCTAAAAGGTCATTTTTGTTTCTTGACATGTCACTCTTGATTACACAGTTTAGTTTGTAGACATGGAATAAGCGAGAACATGGCGTTATATAAAACAACTTCAGAGGTGACGGCTGAGCAATATCACGAAGCACATTGCCCACGACCTACGCCGTAACTTTTGATTTAGATACCAGCGATGCACTTGAACCTTGACAATCACCACGAGTCCAGTTTGATCCAAATCAAAAGGAAACGACTGGCCCTTGGCACGTGAGAAGAGGTATAAATAGAGTCGACATGCGCTCACGGCGCATGCCCTAAAATTTGCAACTTACAACATCAACCACATGAATCAAAAACTTTGAACTACAGTTGCATTCAACTGGCGCCATGGTACTCGGACTCTTCACTATGGGCATCACCATTATCGCCGGAGACGACGACGACGACGTCGTCGTCGGCGTTAGGCCAGACACGCTTAGTTAAGGCAGACTGGCCGTGTCGAGAGCAGCAGCGCCGCTTACATAGTGCTAACTCTCAAGGGTGTTATTATGTATGCAGCCCAAAACCTAAGAAAGACAAAATAAAATGCTCAGATAGCAATGTTCCTATGATGGTTGTCTACCTAGCAATGATGACAAATGATGATTCTTCTCGGTACTGATACAGCCGATAGAAAAAAGAAAAGCTCTTGACGCTAATTATGCTCTGGGGTGCTAAATGCTAGAATAATGACGATACTGGATAGAAAATGATGCTTCTGAAAGCGCTGTATGTATAAGTTTGTATTATATGCATGAATGTGTTGTGCTTCACGCCTTGTTGCGCGAGAAACCCGGCAACCACTTGCGCCGCGCGCCCGTCGTCGACTGCGAGTGCGGAATGCTAATCTGCGACATGGCGTCGGCGGCTTGAACCGACTGCGCGTCTTGCGCGGGGGCGGCCGCGGTGCCGTCGCACGAGGGAGCCTTGACGGAGCTGTTGCGCCGGGCAGCGTGGCGCGGGTTGTTGAGCATAATAGGCGGCGGCGTGGCGCCGGTGCGGTCACATTCATGCGCGGCGGCCGCGCTGCGCGAGGCCCACGACGACGTTGGCGGCGCCGTAGTCTCCGTTTCCTCGGCGCCGGGGTTAGGCTCTGGCTTGGCGGGCGATGGAGTGGCTGGTGGCCCGGCGTTACTGCCCGGGAGAGAGCGGCGGAAGAGGCCCTTGAGGCCGGCGCGAGGCCCCTGCTGCCACGAGATGGGTGGGTGCGGCGGATTGGTGGTGCTGGTGCTATTGGTTCTCTTGTGGTCGCCCTGGACAGGCGTGCGCGTGCTGGACCGAAGGTTGGCAACGTCGCTATTGCTGCGGTCCCGGGCTACACTGGCCTCGGCGGAAGGTGGCTGCCATGTGTTCTCGGCGGCGAGAGGCTTCTCGGTGGTGGGCTTAGCTGAGACAGAGCGCCCGTGGCTGTACAAGCTGGAATGCCTGGCGGGCGGTGGCGGCGGCTGTAGGTTAGGCGACAGTAAAGCCTCCCGCAAAGACAAGAGGTCGTGCATGTACTCCGTGTCGGGCATGGCGCCGAGACGCTGCTTTGGGTCGAACAGAGAGCTGGCAGCCCAGCCGCCGTTGGACATGGCCGTCGGGAAGCCAAACAGGTCTGGCGAAACCCGGCCCGTTGTTCTAGAAGGCTTGGCGCTCTCACGCATCCAGATGTCAAGGCTGGACTGCAACGACTTGGTGTCAGAGTCGTCGCTGTCCCAGGAATGGTTTCGTCTGTGAGAGACTGTCGTGTCGCCAGCTGAGCGAGGACGGGGAATATTCTTGGCGCCGTACGGGTCGTAGCTGGGCAGCGTGCCAGCATTAGGCCGCGAACCGCTTACGTTGCGCGGAGATTCCTTTGGAACTTCCTTTTGTACCAGGGACACGCCGCCGCTTTGATCTGCACCCTGAGACTCCCGCGTTTGTCTTGACTCGTTTGATGGGATTCTCTGTTTTTCATCCGACTTTTGGTGGCGCACGGAGAGGGTGTCGTTGGAGTTTTTATACCTCTGCAGTGTCGACGACGAGATAGTATCTGGCGTCGGTGGCAATGCTTGGTCAAGTAATCGGACACCGCCAGCGTCTGTGACTACCTTCCTCAGCGCAGCCCTCTTTTCATCCTTGTTGCAGCGGTGGGCGTGCGAGCCTTGTGTGCTGTTGCGTAGTTGGGTGCGGGATGCCTCGTTACGTGATGCGTAGGGAGAGGGAGCGTCTGGTCCGACGGCGCGAGACCCAGAGTCTATTCTTTCCAGTCGCTGCAGTGGCGAGTCGTGGGTCAGTACGTGGTTGATGGGCTGCACTGTGGCGGGTCTGTGTTGTTGTTGGTATTTTGAAGAGTGCGCATGGCTGCTGTTATCTTGGAGCTTGATGTTAGGCGAAAATGAGGTCTGAGGCACTACTGGAGAGCTTCCGTCAAACCCGCTGAGTGCGATAGGATCGTCGTAATCAATCACAGCTGTATCGCCGCCCTTTTGCCCATAAACACTGACAAAGGAACTTTCGCTAAGAACACTCAGTGTTGGGCTGGCTAAGCCGTTCATCATTGCATTACCCGCTTCTGAATAGCCACCCGATGTACATCGCAGGCTCATGACGCTAGCACGGTTTCCGACGTAGATGTCTCTCAGATTTTCGGCAGTTGCATTGCGATCAGAGAGGAAGCTGGGCATTCGATTAACGGTAGGCGTCTTGGAGCGGCCCTGGACCTGTGCCAGGTCGGCAGTAGACGAGTTGGCTATTGAGCCGTGGAAGTCTTGAAAGCCGTCGGTTGAAGCGTAGAATCCTTGGCTCTCGACGTGCTGAACCATGGTGCGCTCGTTAAGCAGCTGGTCAACCTTGGCCTCGAGCTCAACAATCATAGAGACGGCCTCCTCGATGGCCTTATCGCGCTTGTCCAAGTCGGCCAGCAACTTGTCCGACAGCTTTTGGGCATCATGCTTCTCAGCTTCAAGCGCGTCCAGGCGCTCTTCCAACTTGGACTGTCTTTCACGTCGATGATATAGCTCTAGCTTCAAGTCAAAGTTTTGCTTGTGAAGCGACGAGACAACCTGCTCTATCTCCTTTACACCGAGGCCCTTTTTCTTGGGCGGCTCCACGCCGGCGCTCGACTGGGGGCGTTGGGGTTCATAATCGGTGGATCGAAAGGCTCTTTCGTTGGGGACGCGGCCGAGGTCGACAGACCCGCTCAGGTCAGGGTTGTGACGAGACGAGGTGGAGGAGCCGAGCTTCTCGCTTTCGGCCCTACGTTCTTTTTGGAGCTTCTCTTGCAGAAAAGTCGACATGGTGGGGGGTCGGGCAAGCTCGCCGCTGGCCTCGCGGGACAGTTGGGGTGTGGCCCGGTAGCTCGATCGCGGCGAAGCTGGCGTGGCGGTAGAGTGAAATCGCTGTGGGTGAGCAAAGGACTGTGCAGGCGAGGCGGGCTGCATATGCGAAGTATTGGAGCTGCTCACGCTGCGCGTGTTGCTGCCGATTGTAGAGGCGCGCGAGGAAGCACGCGGAAACGGGGGCCGTGGGCGTTGGCTAGACTGGGACGCGGAGAGGTCCATTGTGGAAGAAATGTATCTGTTTTGGGCACAAACAGAAGCGAAGGTGTTAGGCGCAGGGCAGCTGCGCGGCAGCGCAGTGGATCGGTAGGAGGAGAGAGTAACAAAGACTGGGTAGTGTACGGAATGCAGCTATGTCCGTCGAGCAGGATGCAGATGGGTCAGACAGGGCTTGCAGCACAAGAGCAGGGGCACATGTCGGAGGCGACAAGAGGCTATCTTGATGGGATGGGATGCAAGTGCGGATCTCTGCGCCAGCGCGGAGAAGAACCCATTCGGCAAAGAAGAATTGGCGATGTTGATTTTGTTGTTTTGGAGGTGGATGTTGGTAGGTAGGGGCCAGCAAGGGGGAGAAAGCTGGGTACGCGATTGTCGATAGTGAGCGGGGCTCTTGTTCGAAGCGAAGACAATTATAGATTGACTGCAAGCGGATGCGAGGAGATTGGCGAGGAGAGAATTGATACGGTACTGTCGAGCAGTGGCCAGAAAGTTGCAAGACGGGGCCCGGCGGAGCGTTGAATGAGGCAGGAATGGAGCGTGGTAGGGAGGTATAGTAGAGCGAGGAAGCTGGTCGACTTTCCCTCGATTGTTGGTTTTGTAGTGGGACAAACAGGCAAAGAGTAATAATACCAAGAAGAAAAATGTAGAAAAGAGGACGAGGTTTTGGTGGGTGGTGTGATTTTGTTTCGCAGGAGGATGAAGCCTTGTTTTGGTGTTTTGGTGTTGTACCTGTGGTTATTAATGGCCAGTGACGGGCCGCTGGCGGCTGGCGGGCTGTTTGTGGGTGGGATGTGGGTGTGTGGCTGTAAGGGGACCAGGGACAGGGAGCCAAGAACAAGTTCAGGAACAAGGTTTGGCCTGACTTGGTTTTTCGAGCCGAAAAAAAAAAAAAAAAGAAAAGCTGAACCGAGAAAAAAAGAAGTCAATAAAAACAGAATAGGCAAGACAGTTATGCAAGGAAAAATTGTGTGTGTGTGGTGGTGTGCGCATGACAAAGGCAGGGGTCAGGACCTGCAAGTAGGAACAAAAATGGATGGCTGGGGAGACTTTTTTTGGTAAACAATGTGGACGAATTAGATGTTGCGCTAAGACAGGCCGAAAAAAAACTGACAAGACTGAATTTCCAGGCGACTGGTGATGCCTGCAGGTTGAAAGATGGGTTGCTGAGAGGGCGGCTCGGAACTTGTCGTGGGGGGGGGCGCACGCACCGGCCCGTCCAGTCATCATCAGCTAACACGTTCAGCTTTTACCCACACGAGTCTTTTTCACAGAGAAAAAAAAAAAAGGAAAGGGTAAAAAAATGATAATAATAGAAAAAGCAAGTTTCAAAAATCACAAAGTCAATCCAGATCCCCGGTGCTTGGTTGCTTTGGGCATTAGCTCGACTCCAACAACGGGGCCCTTTTCCAAAGCCCGAAATGGCTCCCCCGCCAGTGGACTCCCGGCTCCTGCAACCACTCTAACTCTGCCTTGCTGATGCGCTAATACCGCGAGTAAGGCCGTCCAATCTGGCGGTCAACCACACACATCAGGCCATTCTATCTCAGAAAAGCTCATAAAAGATTGACATTTGAGGAAAGAAAATGTGTATATAATGTGTATGTTGTATATCCTTGCCTCTTTTACTTATCTCTAATCCGTACTTCTAAATCAACTTCCGGCGCACATCTCCATTTTCCCCTCTCTTGGAGTTGGTGAACCCTGCCCCGATCCCTGTTCACCCTGTTTCAAAATCTATAATTAAAAAATTGATAAGATACGAAATGAATAAATCGAGAATCGAAATATTTCCAAATTCCCACAAGCTCTTTTCCTCATCCCTGCCTTGTCTCTGTCTCAACATTTGTACTCCGTTGTGATTCCCACCAACGCGCTATTAGACTGACCAACCAACAAAAAAAAACATCTCAATGCTGGTAACATGCCATATTTTGTCTCCCTGCAAGTCCTCCCTGCAACCCTGCCAGCCTACTTGTCAAAGCGTCCTCGTCCCACATGCTTGTGCTTGAAAACAAACTAATTTACCAAAGCATCTCAGCCCTCTGCTGCCTACACCAACATACCAAGCCTGACCGAGTCAATCATCAAATCGTATCATTCGTCTCTCCTGCGTTTTGACACCTCGTGCGCTATCCATCGTTTGCGTCTTTTGTCAGCCCAGCCAATACCGACCATCCGTCTCCACCCGCGCCGCGAGCCCGGAACCGTCACGGCCCGTTTCATCTTTCCCGGGGAAACAACCCGGCCCGCCGCCACCAATTACGATTCATCATTGACCGCCCCTCATCACACTTTTTACTCCACAAGCCTCTCAACTTTTGAGTTGAGAATTTTCTTGCATCGTGAGAACTAACTTGACGCTGTACAGACATCATCGCTCTTTTGCTATCAGTACAACAACTCACCAACAACATCCTTGTAATCATAACCCCCTCTCCAAAAAAGAAAAAGCATACCGCCTGATGCAATTAGAAAGCGATGGGCAGTACTATCTCAATTATGATAGGACCAGTAATCACAACAATCGAAAATAAAAAAAGGACCAGCAAAGAAAACGTCTTCTAAAGCTCGTCTTTAAAATATTCCTCCAGGCTGCCATCTTCTTTCCCCGTCTCTTCCTCGCCGCCTCGTTCTTCTTGCTCTCTTGTTGCCATGGGCTCGTCTTCCCTATCGCCGTCTGTTTGCGCCCTCTTCTCCTTTTGACCATCCAACTTGTTTGTCTTCTTTGCCTTTTCCTTGCTCTCCCGCTTCTGCTTCGCTTTTACCTTGGCCTTCTTCTCCGCCTCCTCGTCCTCAGGCTCGTCAATGTAACCCTTCAACTCGCGCACGTTCGCCAACCCAGAGTTAGTCACCTCCAGGCGCCATCCCTTGTCACCAGCCAGCTTTTGGACCTGCGCAGCCATTTCTTTTACTTTTTCCGGGTCCATGTTCAGCTTCCGGATCTCTTCTCGCGACAGCGACTCCACCTCCCCTCCGTCTTCCAGGCTCGCGCCCTGCGCTACAATAATGTGAAGCTTAGGTTCCTGCGCAAGACCAGTCGACATGAAGCTCCGTGGCGGCGTCAGCTTGAACGACGGGCGGCCCGCCTCGTCTGCCAATGACAGAATGCTGCGCGAACCAACATGTATATCTCCCACCACGGCTCGCCTGCCTTTGGCGCTGTCCTCGGTGTCTCGGAGTAGCTCCTTTAGCGCCGTGGCAGCAGCGTTCGCAATCGCCTCTGCACCCCCCGCAGGCTGACCAGTTTCATCCTTTTCCCTTTCTTCTTCCGTCTCGTCAGCTTCTTTCTTTGAGTCCAACAGGAGCGACGGTTCGTCAGACACTATATTGCAGGTGATAGCATTGGCTTGCATCGGCTCGGGGGGCAAAAACGCAGCATCATTGCACAACCGCGGGGTATCAACCACCATGACGTAGGCGCAAATAGTCACTTCCTTGATCCAGCTGATCTTGTCCGATTGCAATCCCGGCACGCAGCGATACTGAACCTCGATCGTGCGTTCTCTCTCCGTAAGATCGCAAATCGTACCGCCCTCGAGCTTCTGCACCAGGTACCTTTGCTTGCCCTTTTCCTGAATCTCGGCCGGGATGGGGTCATATTCATTTTCGACCGCGTTGGCCGAGCCTGCACTGTTCGCATGCGAGGGGACCCTGGGGACCCTCCCGAGCACGTATTCTGGCGAGTGGAGGTCGCGCTTCGGCGGCTGGCCCTTGGGGCTGCTCGCCAGAGCGTGGTACTGAACAATCTCCGTGTTTCTGCAAAACGAGTAACTCCACCACCCCGACACATAGTATAGGCATGTATCTTCCAGGTCGGCAATGAGCTCCCATCCGCTGGCTACGGCACGGCTCTCCTCGCGTGCCTCTTCTGCTTTGGCCAATTCTGTCGCCGTCGTGTTCTCTGCTGGCGGGGGCTCAATGACTGGTATTGAACACACCGCTCGGTAGTCGCCCATGTTGACCATTTCGTATGTGTATAGTGGGGTATTGTTGTCGTCTTGGCCGTGTCCGTCGGCGGCCTCGGTCCGTCGTGTTTGAGCCATTGATTCAGAAGCAGGCTCGACGAGCGACTTGGCATCTTTTTCGGAAATGACATTGTTCCCAAAGATAACCTCGAACTAGATCATCACACAGCCGAATTAGTGCACTGTCCGTTCCTTAATTGTTGTTGCCTGTGAGCCCGGCAAACGGACCATCATGTGCGTACCTCCGGGTGTGCCAGCACATCTTCGTGGATGCTGAAGCTGTGAGGCTTGGCTCCGCAAAGGCGGAACACCGCGAATAATAATAGAGGCGCTCGGCGCATTATGCCGCAATGTCCTCGTTGGCGTCACATAGAGCCACAATGGGCAGTGTAGTATTGATGTTGATGTAGAACGAATCTGGGGCTGGCAGGACACCTGTTCCATAAGTAATGCGCTGGTGCGACCGGCACTTGCCAAGGTGGCATCGTCACTGCGGGGCCCGACGTTTTGCCGCGCTCACACGGAGATGCTTGCATTGCCAGCGCTGAAATCAGAAAGCAAGGCAAATCATTCGGGAATTGAATGATCTTCGCAAATTGACAACATTTTTCGAATTAGATGCTGCGGCTTGAGTAGAGGGATTGTTGCTGTGATTTCGTGTTTAGGCCACGAATGTAGGCAAACCCCAACAGAGGACCATTTCATGTATGCACGCTAAACTCCAAATTCGAGTTTATAGAAGCAGCAGTCAACAATATCATTCATCGAAACCCTCCCAACCCTCTTCATCATCGTCGTCGTCATCGTCTTCCTCATCATCATCGTCACTTTCACTGTCTTCATCCTCATCCTCTTCTTCGTCATCATCTTCGCTCTCTTCTATTCTCACCAATTCCCCAGGCTTGCTCTTCCTTTTCAAGAACGGCATCCCATCATCGTCTCTAATAATCAGACCCGCTCCATCCCTCACATATGGCCCATCCGGGTCCATTTCTTCCTCGTCCTCATCCTCGTCCTCGTCTTCGTCCTCGCTCTCATCCCTCGGCAGCAACTCCACCGGCTTTCCCGTCTTTTTCAGATACGGCATCCCCATGCCGTCGCGCACAATCATGCCCCTCTCATCTCTCATATAAGGTCCATCCGGATCCATCGCCTCGTCCTTGCTGCCGTCCCTCACGAATCCGGCCACGAAGAAACCCATGACACCGTGTCCGTCGCCCTTGTAAGAGCGGATGCAGGCATCCGCCACTTCGGCATCCCCGCCGCAGCTTTCCTTGATTCCGCGCACTGGCCAGTCACGCATACCTCGTACTTGATCGGAACGCTTCATGATGCGCCAACCGCGTCTCTGGGCCACCTCGGATTCGAGCACCTTCATGACAACATGCTCATTCTCCTGCGAGTGTATCGAGCAAGTCGAATATGTTACTTTCTTTGCCGCGGGAAATGTGAGTGCATGTAAAAGAATCTTGAGCTGAAAGCCGGCAAGAGCTTGTAGGCGCGCCTCGAGATCCTTCTCGGAGTCGATGACAGTTTCGTTGCCCTCGTCGTCAATCATGATGCTGCCCTGAGCCGCGTCTTTGTCGTCAAGTTTTCTCTTCTTATTCTCGCCTCCCCTTTCATCAGAAGCCTTGCCTTTTCCTTTGTCCATTTTTTCCCCAGCAGCCGCGGCGGGTGAAGCCCCAGGAAGATGTAGCTCTGGCATGGTATCGCGGCCAACGATACCACTACCTGAACAGCTTGGATCTAATAGAAGCGCTCCCACTTTGGAGAATTGCTGGCCCGTCGGGTCGACCTGACAAAAATCCTGCCCAAAGCCGACCCTCGTCCAGCCTTGTGAGCCCGCAATCTTGACCATTTTCGTCAGAGTCTGCGAGCGGCGCTTGTCCTTTTCAAACGCAAAAATCTTTTGCGGGTCAGGCGTCACGAAATCAGGCCGCCGAGCGTAGCAAATCGCTGCCAAGTGTGTCGTCTTGTTGCCCGGCGCCGCGCACCCATCGACCACGTCGCCATCCTCCGGTAACGGGTCGAGCAGGTAGGCAGGAAAACACGACGCCTTGTCTTGGAAAATAATTTTGCCAGATTTGTACGCCTCCGTCTTGGACAAGTCGACGCCCTGCGTCACGGCGACGAGGTTCGGAATGTGCTGGTCAATGAGGATCCTGCGCTGTTTTGCGCCCGTTGACGTCGTCGCTGAAGCCAGAACCTCGTCAATGGTAGTCACCTGTTCGAAGCCTTTGAATGTGGTGCTGAGTTGCTCCTCTACTGTAGTTTTTATCGTGTTGATGCGAACCCAGCGCGGGATTAGCGCCTCTTCGCCCGCCGCGGCACGATCAATCTGCTGCTTGAGAGCCTCCATAGTTGGTGCTTTGCGACGTAGCCTTGCGCGCGTGAGTTCCGACGTCAAACGCGCCTTGTGCTTCTCAATGGTTACTCTAAGACCATGAGTCTTTGGCAGAGCAACGCCTCCCTTTGCTAACAGCAAGTCATGCGCCAGCAAAAGAGCGAGGATGGGTGTGAGCTAGAACAAATTAGCATTCCACCTTCTCGCTGGCGCCGAGGAAAAAAAAAACAAAGATTGCAAAAACCACTCTTACCTTTTTCTCTATTGATAAAATTGCAGCAGCATCTATGACCTCTTTCAACACCAAACTCCATTTGCACGTCTCAAAAACAAGGGCGTAGAGCTGGCCAGGTGAGGACTTGATATTTCGGCGGCCAAAGATACGAGACTTGAGACTGCCACCCTCGGTGGAGGAGGCGACCAGCACATCCGCGCCTTCATGGTATAGAGACATTACACAGAGGCTTACTGTCCTGATAATGATAAATGATGGGACCAATCTCAGTGCAGCAGGTGCAGAGCATGCAAAGAGTTCCACTGTCGAAAGTTGAAGAAATGGGAAGTGTCAGGTAATCACTGAAAACTTGCAGTGAAGAAATTAGCCGTGGTTGACCCACAGCAAGCGACGACCGTGTAAGTCGCCTCAGAGTTCATCAAAGTGCAAAAAAGTTAAAAAAAGAGTAAAAAAAAAAAAAAAAAAAGGAGGATTTGTCAAGAGAATGCGGGGAAAAGTTCAATTCGAGATTTCTATATGACCCGCCAATGGCTCCTATACAATGCCATGCTAAAAGTGTTGTGTCCAAAATTGCTCGCTGAGAGCTTGTCCTCACCGGGGTCAACGACCGACCCTGGGAAGACGTAGAAGAAGAAGTCATAACTGTCATGGTACAAAAAAGGAAACTTCAAAAGAAAGATTTGAACGTCCCAGATTGTACGCGATTGTACGCGCCATTGCTCCAATGAGCAGTTTCACCCAAATTTTACACCTATTTTGCCGGTTCAAAAGAATACCATGTTCAAGCCAAATATCAAACAACTGTCCCCATGCAACCAACATCCGTGCTGCTACTGAAACTTCTCATCATCTAGTAACGGCCAGAGTGGCGCTTCATGTGGTCGTGCATGTGGCGGCGTCGCTGAGAGTTCTTGAGGCTGACCTCACCAGTCTCGCTGTACACAGACAAGGCCCAGCTGCCACCACACTTGGACGAGGCATTGTCCTCGCAGGCCACGTTGCAAGCAGACTCATCGAGGCGCTCCGAACCCTCAAGCTCGTTACCGCAGTAGCACTGACCGCCGTACTCAGTACCGGCAGCGGAGAAGCCAAGCTTCTTGCACTCGGCGACGCACTTTTCATTGCTCATGGCGCCGATGTTGGGGCGAATCTTGCCCTTGAGGGAGCGGGTGGAAGCATCCTTGAAGCAGCCGGCATACTTGAAGCCACCGACCTCTTTCTCGGCGCCGCCGGTGCTGGTGCTCGCGGGCGCACTGCCGGTGACGGTAACGGTCTTGTAGACTGTGTGCACGGAGGCGGGCTTGCACTGATCGGTGCTGACAGGAGCGCCGGGGACGGTGGACGAAGGAGCCTGGCTGGTCTGAACCTGAGAAGTAGGGGCAGGTTCGGATTCGGAGGGATTAGTAGGCTGAGCCGTTGCCGGGGACGAAGACGTGGCATCAGTGGCAGGGGGGGTGGATTCGTCAGTAACAGACGAGGCCGGAGCAGAAGAAGCCGGGGCAGAAGACTCTGAAGCAGAAGAAGTCGAAGCAGAAGAAACGGGGGCAGAAGAAGCCGGAGCCGACGAGGCAGGAGCTGAAGACTGGCTGCTGCTAGGAGCGGGGGCGGCGCTGGAGGATAGAGACTCGCTCGGGCTGGGCTGGTTGCCACCGTCACCGGCACCATAAGACCATCCAGTGAGGGGGTTGTTTCCGGGCAGCTTGGCGAGGGTTCCAGTGGCCTGCTCGTCAACGGGCGACTCAATGGTGCATTCCTCGGTGTTTTGGCCGTGGAAGAGGCCGGGGCACTGCTCCATGCCGGCGGTGCCCGTGTCGCAGGTGTCGATGATGTGCTGGAGAAGGGGCTCCTCCCAGCCGGACATGAAGTCAGCGTGCAGGCTGTAGCCGGTGGCGTCGCCGTTGGCCAGGACAAAGGGCTGTTGGCCCTTGCCCTGCTCCCAGCGGCCGGAGAAGGCGGGCGTGTTCCAGTAGGCCTCGAAGAAGAGGTGCGGGACGTGGATCCAGCCCTTGGGGCAGTCGGCCTTGCCGTTGTTGTCCTGGGGCCAGGCCATGTTGTTCTTATAATCGGTCAGGCCGGCCTCGGGGTTGTAGCACGAGGGGAAGTGAACATCGGCGCGGAGGGGCGAGGCGTAGCCGTCGCATTCGACATCGGGGAAGCCCACGCCTTCGCCCTTGTTGACGGGGTCCTGGATGCCAGCCATGAGACCCTTGGAGTTAGCGGGCCAGCCGGGCTGGTCGAGGTTCTTGCGCGGGCAAGTCCACTTGATGGGGTTGACGGGACCCTTGGAAGGATCGAGGTTGGTCTTGCCGCCGGTCGCAGGAGGCGTGCGAAGTTTGGGGTCACCGATCAGCATCTGCAGACCGTGAGGGAACGCCTTGATGTCGTCGTTGGTGGCTTCGAAGAAGTAGTAAACGTTGGCGTAGAAGAGCTCAACGGACTCGAGGTTGTTCGACTTGGGGTCCTTGAAGTAAAGCGAAGGGAACCAGTAGTTGGAGTTGTCGCCCTTGACCTTGGCCGTGCTGCACGTCGACTGTTTGAGATCCTCGCCAGTCGAGCCAAGACCAAACTTGTTTCCGCCAAGGACATGGTGAACGTGAGTTGAGGGCTTGCCGGGCGTGACGATGGGATCAGCACGGGCAACGGTGAGCTGCTTGTTGGTGAAGTGCAGCACAGCAAAAGTACGCTTGTCCTTGGCGGAAGCGGCGACGCCGAGCATGGCCGTCAAAGCGGCAGCGGTGGTGAACTTCATGGTTACTTTTGTTCTTGTTGGGGGCGATGTAAAGCGAAGATGGGCGAGTGGCTGTTTGGAGGGCGGTTCGCGAGACAGATATCGAGGGGAGGGATGAATTTGGTGTTACCAGAGCACCAGAAAGGATACAAGAAAAGATACCGAGCGGTAATCTATAGACAGAATAGAAAGAAATCAAGAAAAGCTGGGCGAGGATAATCACACGAGCTTGCGTGGAATAGGTGACGCAGAAAGGAAAGTAACAAACAGCTCTGTGGCTGCTTGGGAAGCGTCGTAGAGAAAAGGAGGGTAGGTGTCCAGCAACTTTTAAACGCAAAGGAGGGTGAGGGTAACGAACAAAGATGAAGCGAAGACGAGTAACGAGCAACTGTTGAAGAGACGTAAAAAGAAAAAGAGAGGTTGTAGATGGGGGGAGGAGGGGGTATTAAAAAGGGAAGCGCGCGGCGGGGAAGTCGATGCGGCTCATAGTGGATGTGAATGGAGGATGCAACTAATCTGTGCAGACTGTCTGGAGAGACTAACACGAGGGCTTGCCAGGATTCCCTTTTAGGTAATTAATGAAAAGAAATTATAGATGCTTTTTCTTTTTTTCCTTTTTCCTCTCTTATATTTTAGTTTGTCTTTATTGTATTCCTGGGCAGCTCAAACAGTGCGGGCTGACGATATTGCAGTAAGTACTGGGTCAAGTTCCGACTGGCTGCTGCCCTGGCATGCCTTGGTCCTTTGCATTTGGCGCCGGGCGTTGCAAACAACAACGCTTTTTATCGAGCCCCTGCCCGACGCCATCTATATTTAATAGGTACTTAATACCAGGGCTTTCGTTTTTCTTGGGCCAGAAATGATACGAGTTGCCCACCTCAGCCCCGGCTGTCAACGTCGATCCTAGGACGCCAGATGAATCTATTCGAGACAAGCCAGCTTCTCGTCGGGACGAAAACAATCAATCCCACCGCCGACCCAAAATCCCCCTTTATCCGTTTTGTTTCCTTCTTGCATGAATATGGGTGCGTGTACAATGGAACCAACCTCGTGTGGGTAGCACGCGGCATAAGTAGGATTTATGCACGGGCTCAGGGGAGTCAAAGGAAGAGATTCGGCCACCCACCACTGCCACCAGTGCCACCACTTTGTCCAGCGCCCCTTCGTCCCATTCTCCCTCCAAACCTGGAATCGCCACGAGGCACATGACCATCGTGATTGGTCGACCAGCACACTTGCCAGGACGGTGTGAGTGGTTGAGCTCGGGGCTTGCCCCCAATGGTGCGACGATGGCCTTAGTTCTAGAGGCCGGCCGCCAAGCTAGCCCGGAAATCTAGCTTTCAACTTATCGCTGCCAGATGGTACCTGACAATCAGTGAGTGCCACGGTGGGTTTGCGCCCCAACTTATCGTCTTGCTCGTGCCAATGATTAGCAAGTCCGTGTAAGTCGTTTATGCGGCGCGTAGGAATTTAAACTCTGTATTTACAGCTCCCCGACCTAAAGACGACCGACCACGGACATGAAATACTACACACAAAATCATCAAATTTCGCACAGTGGTAACGGTAAGCCAAACTTCAGCCCATCTTGAACTTGTCAGACACACAAAGACCCGATCTGAAACAATGATTGCCGCCCACAGCTGGCCCACTGATCCGGCCCAGCGCCAAAGACGTAGCAGGCAGGGGTGGGCACACAAGTAGCCTAATACCCAATACCTTGGGAAAAAAGACGCGCCCTAATAAAGAGCATTGGGTTCACCATGGCTTGCATAATGCTCTTGTGAAACCCAGCGAGGAACCAAAATCATGACTGAAAAAAAAATTAAAAATTCTATACCAGAGGCTGGCTGGCAAGAACAGCCGCCCCCTCCTCTAATCCCTTTTAGTATGTCAGCATGCACGTATCCGCTGGGCGGGATAAGCATCTTTATGCGTTCCTGGACCGCCACTGCATAACCAAACACTAATTAATCGACATATTGGTCAGGGATGCTTCAATCACTTTGGCTAGTCGATTCTCTCTCCTAATTCGTTCCTTCGTGGCAAAGAAGGGGGGGTGGACATGGGTATGTGCAGCGGCTCTATTCTTGGGCGAGCCACACCAGACCGTTGGCGTTGTGTATGTATGAAACGCGCTAACTCATCAAGGATGCAGCTCTGTTTTTCACTCGGCCGCAACTGTCGATGGTGGGGGGGAGGGGGGGGGGGGGGGGTTT
>JARJPL010000056.1:0-56256 GCA_030782805.1 Aschersonia sp. MBC 622
CCCTTCCTGATCCCCGGCTCTTATCCTTGCACCAGGGCCTTTTCTTCTCCCTTCCCGCCCTTCCTCTCCACCATCGTCCCTGCCCATTTCCATGCATCATCTCTCGCTAGTCCTTCGTCACTTTTCTTCCTCTTCTTGCCAACGTGCATATCTATCAATTGCTTGAGCTGGTGCGCGCGTGCGTGTTCTTCTCGCTCCTTTCTCACCGCTCGTGTGCTGCGCGCCAACTCATTCCATTCTTTCCTACTCATCACGACTCTTTTTCAAACGCTCTTTATTTTCTTTGCCCATCTCGACCCACGCGCGATAACCGACGGACGACTTCGTATCACTCACTTCTCATCACCAAATCAGGGCGACCAACAATTCCCCCTTCTCTCGGAACCACTTCTCCGACTGCTGCTGTTGTGATCCGAGACATTGCCTCCCCAATAACCAACACACTTTGGAGCCTTTCAATAGCCTGCCAATACTATCGTACATTCTTTCTCCCTCAGCCTCCACCAGCAACATTCCAGTCTGCCGGTGCGCGCCCAGCCTCTTCCGCAGGCTGCCGAAATAACTAGTCGCTGGCCACGACTTTTGTTGACTTTGCAGGGATCGCCTTGCTTCTTTCCTTTTCCTCGTCTACAACTCGATCTTCTCCCGCCTCCCATTGCCGCAGATTTCAGACGCCAAGATGGGCCACTGCCATCTACATCGTCACCATCAACGCGACTCTGCGAGCGATCTCGGCAATCTCGCCGATGGACTCCCAAAGTCGCTACTTGTCGATGGTGGCGACAAGGTTCAAAGAGGTAAGCGACTCGCTGTGTCCGATTCGTCTCGAATTGAGTCGTCGCTCGCCATGCCCTCTGCTCTTTACAAGAGCCGTCTCTTGAACAATACTGACCGCCTGTCCAGCCGAAACATATATCCGTACCGTTTACAAGACAATGACGCCCGACTTTACTGGCGAAATCGGCGGCTATTCAACCCAAGGCGAAGACAGTCCCAAGCAGACCGAGGAGTCTACTGCCGCCAACAACACGCCGGAATCTCAGATTCAAGACACGACGACCACCACTCAAAATCCCACGTCGACAGCCACCGAGATACCGAACGCAATCACTGCCGCCGCGACCTCTATCGGCTCGGTTCTCGCCCTAGCAGACCCAATCCCAACGGCTCAAGAGACCAAAATGGCAAACTCGTTCTCGCTGCCAGCACCCACAACCTCACCTTCTCTTGTGCCTTCCAGCAAAAACTCTTCCAGCAAGAGCTCTGCCAATCAGGGTACTAGCCCTGCCGCAAAAGCGGGCATAGCCATTGGTGTTCTCGGTGGTGTCTTTCTTGTCGGTCTAATTGCCTTTATTGTCTTCAAGCGCCGCAAGAGACAGACCCAGAGCCAACGACTCAGTGGTGATAACGAAAAGCTCAACCGGGCAAGCGACACTCTGGCCCGCATGCCCAGCCACTCTGATCCCAGGGCCCCTCGCATCAGCCTCCGCCCTGTTACCCAGTTCCTGCCCAACTGGAACCTCGACAAGAATGCTCAGCGTGGTGCCGCCAACCTCGCGCCAGCTGCTGCCAGTCAGATCGATCGCCCTGGCACCAGCCATAGCAATCACCCCAATAACCCCTTCGGCAGCGGTGCCGAGCGCATCAACAGTCCTGCCAACCCTGTTCACGATCCATGGACAGCCAATGGCCCTGCCATCAACGTGACTGCTGCTGGTGCCGCTGCTGGTGCTGTTGGTGCCGCCGCCCTTACCAGAAAGACGTCTATGCGTCAGCCGCATCAGAACGGTGTTGATCTCACTGTCCCTGGTACCCACGAAGGCGTCCCGCCCAGCCCTGCCGGTACCGAATTCAGCACCTCTTCGATGCCTGCCGGAGCCCCCAATCCTCCTTCTCAGAGTGCAGCCGCCATTGCTGCTGCTGGCGGCCCTCCTAGCTCTGCTGTCCATCGCGTCCAGCTCGACTTCAAGCCCACTCTCGAGGACGAGATGGAGCTCAACGCCGGTGATTTGGTTCGTCTGCTTCACGAATATGATGACGGCTGGGCTCTCTGCATCCGTCTTGATCGATCTCAGCAGGGTGTCGTTCCCCGTACTTGCCTGTCTACTCGTCCAGTGAAGCCCCGTGCCCCCCCTGGCGCACCTCGACTTGGACCTCCCATTAATCCTCAGGGCGGTTATCCTCGCGGAGGCCCTCCGCCTGGCCGCCCAATGACTCCTCAGGGAAGGCCGATGACTCCTCAGGGCCGACCTATGACACCCCAAGGCCAGCGCCCTCCACAAGGCATGGGCCCCAGACCAGGCGGCCCGATGAGCCCTGGTGCCCGGCCCCAGTCCCCCGGTCCTCGCTATCAAGGGCCTCCAGGCGATCGTCCTCAGAGCCCCAACAGCATGAACCCTCGGCCTATGGGAGCTCCCGGCCGTAGCCCGATGAACCCTACCCCAGCATCCCCGAACCAAGCCCCGCAGAGAAAACCAGTTCCCGGTCAAGCATACTGAAGGATGCTCATGCCGACGTCGGTTTCTGATTGGCACTTTTGGGTTTGATTTCAACTCTTTGGAGTAGGCGATTTGGGCGAATGTATAAAAGGTCCGGCGTTTTCGGTTTTGTCCTCTTGTTTCATGCAGGGCAATGCCACAAGAATGCCGACTTGGAGTCTGAGACGGTCATCCTAACTACCCTGCCGAATTTCTAATGGCATGTTTTTGCAGTCGTTTGACTCTATACTATCGTTGCAACTATTTGAATGGTACAATGACATCAACTTTCAACGTGGCAGCTACTGATATTCAGCCGCTGACACTTGAACGTCGGCATATACCAGGCAAACATTTCTGTATCTATCTTTTTCTTACACTCTTTTGTTCCCCTTATTTTGGACGTATAGTTGCACTATATTTGATTTCTAGTTGAGCGGGAGTCGGGCAGGTTGTGTCGAGGATAATGTGGGCGCAAGTGCGAACGATGATTGCCTCATGTTGAAAGGACGACAGAAAGCCACTCAGATGAATTTATAGGAATGAGAACAATATCAAAGCTTTTCGCAATTTGTAAAATACCTGCCATTGCATCCATTGTGTGATTTTTGGATTAAACCGTTGGTAAAATAGCCCCTCGTAAGTTAGATGAGCGGTCGGCATCTGCGTTTGCAGTTGACTGCGACCTCAACTACGCCAGCCATCCATGCCAACTGTCAGGCGAGCAGCTTTGCCTTTGCTTGAATCAGCCTTGATATTGAACCAAGCCGCATTGATTTGGAATCCCAGCGGAGATGTGATGTTTCCCGTGCAGGTCGGAGACGAGACAATGTAGGCATTCGTCTGTCCACACTGGGCACGTTCATTCATCGGATCAAAAACATGTCAAGTAGACTCCATTCATATTCATGCAACGCAAAGCTCATGCATAGTATTAACGATTGAAATTGCCCACGCGCACCCGCTTCCATTGCCGTATCCAAAGGAGAATGATGATATTGCGCCCCCCTCGTCAAACGATAAACTTGCCGCCGCACCCGCCGCACGTCTCCGCCGACACGTCGAGCGGCACGTCGCGGCCAAGATGCTCCCCGGCCAGCCTCGCCAGCTCCGCCGTCTGCAGGCAGCGCAGGCCGCAGACGGCGCAGACGCGGGACACGCCGGGCGCCATGATGGGCATGCCCGACGACGCACATGTTGCTGCCCAGAACAAATGAATACTGTTAGCCAACTCTTTTTTCTCTTGTGGATCTCTATATAAGAAGAAAAAAGAATGTGCGCGCCTCTGACAGCCAGCCGGCGAACCACAAAGGAACAGACGAAAAAGAAGAAAAAGAAGAAGAAAGAAAAAAAAACTTACCAAATGAGTGGCCCGCGTCACAAACGGCCTCGGCGCCCTGCTCTCGCATGGGGGCCTCACAAAACACGCAGCGGATGCGCGGCAGCACGTCGCGAAATTGCCACCGCAGCGCGCTCGTCAGGCTGCTGCTCACAGGCAGAAAAGTGTCGTCGCTTGCCGGCGTGGTGCCGGGGACTTGGCTCCCTCGCCCGTACATCCATTCCCAGACGCGCGCTTCCGTCGTCAATTTGGCAAGCGGTGGTGGTGGTGGCGGCGGCGGCGCCGCCATTGTCTTTTTGCTGCTACTCCCCGCTGCTGCTGCTGCTTCCTCGGCGTCGCCGGGCACGTGCCAGCCAAACATGACCTCGGCGCGGTCGCGCCGGCTCGGGTGCTGCGTGTTGTACTTGGACACGACGGCGGCGGTACATCCGTCGCCGGGAGAGGCAGCGAGGCCCCAGAGGCGGAAGCGGCGCGGGTGGACGTGCTGCTGCTGCTGCTGCTGCTGCTGCGACGAGGAGCGTTCTTCGCGGGGTTCTTGCATCTGCACGTCGAGGTCGGGGTCGACGTCGAGACCGTCGCCAGCGTCTGGAAGAACTGCCGGTTCCCCCCCATCGTCCTCGTCGGAGGAGTCGTCAGAGTCAATGTCCTTGCCGCGCAGGGCTCTGGCGAGAGGGATGCGCCGGACGGTGCGCTGGCCTAGGTCTTCGGACCATTGCGGGATCGGCGTCTCGTCCTCGGGCAGGGTTGTTTGAAACCAGTCTTGGTTGGTGGCCGTGCAGGACTGCCGCACGAGCGAGTAGTGCGGTGCGGGAGACCGTGATGAAGTGTCGGCGTGGTGGATGATGAGGCCTTACAGATTGTTAGCGAACAAGTTTCAGTTTATTGTGCGGCGTTGATCGTTACCGGTTATTGGGTTGGTTGGCACGTCTTGGCTTGGATACGTGGTCGAGCATAAACTTGTTCTGTGTCGCGGTAGGGCGGCGCTGGACGACGGGCCGGTGAGAGGAATTTGGAAAGGATGGAGGATAAACGGCGAGGCGATAATCCCACGCATGTTGACGATTCCATCGTCGTTCCAAGGCTACGGGAAAGCAATCAGCACCAGTGCCTTGCCAAGGGGGACAGTTTGTATCACTTACGACATTCTCCCACTCGAGAAAGGCATCTGTAGAGAGAAATAAACAGATACCCTTCAAATCGTGTTCGTCTACTGTGATAGACGGGGCTTCCCCTAGTTTCCACGACTCATCTATCACAACCCTGCGGAATCCAACATGATTGTGTGCAATATATGACAACGCGGCAATCTGTTTCCCCTCGTGGCTAACCCATGGACTCCATTTCAGAGAAAAGGCAGAGCAAGAAGATGCAAAATCAGGATCTAGCGCATCCGTAGCCTAAGGGTAAAGAAAGTCAACAAAAAAAGTCCGTGACTTCTTTGCATTTTCACCATGATTTTGTTACTTACCACGTGCGGTCCGCTGGCGTCAAATCTCGCCACTTCACGGATATCCCAGCCCTTCTCATCCGGTACGCTGTCTCGACTGTAAAACTGCACTGCCATCACGACCACCTCCCCATCATCCGTCTCATATGCCAGAAGCGCCCTCCCCGGCAAAATCTCCTTTGCCCAAGAAAATGCCGTTATGCGCTCATTCATAACCTCGACATCCCGGCCCAGCTCCGCGCGCCGCCGCCCTCCTCCCGCAATCGGCAGCGGCAGCAGCGCGCCCAGCCCCCACAAAGTGCGCCAGTTCTTAAACGAGCGCACCTGCATCGTCGACGCGCCGCCGTCGCCGCCGCCACCAGCTTTGCGCAGGTCAATGTGCTCGCCGAAGCAGATGACGGCGCCGTGGCCCGTCAGCGCCGTCAGCACAGGCCGCAGGTTGCTGCCCAGCCCGCCAGGCGACCACTCGACGCGGATAACTTGGCCCAGGGAGGCTCCCGCGCCGGTGATTTTGCCGCGCCCGACGCCCGGGAAGCCGCCCGCGCTGTCGGTGCCGCCAGACAGAGGCTGTGGCGGCGGCGGCGGCAGCGGTGGTAGCTCGTGTACGCCGGCAAAGAGGCAGAGCGGCGCGTTGATGCTCGGGTCGGGCCGCAGCGAGCCCGACGTCTGCATAAAGAGCGGAAACTGCGGCGACGCGGCGTAGCGCTCAGAGGGGGGCTTCTCCCCTTCGCTGCTGGTGCTGCTGCGCGGGTACTCGGGGAGGAAGATGTGGATGCCTTCTATGGTTGCGATGGCGAGCTCGGCGTCACAGGACCAGGCAATCGCGTGGGATGTCAGCGGCCTGGATGGCAGTGACAGGTTTTGAAGGGGTAATGCCTGAAATGAAAAATCGATCGATTAGTTGTCTGGACATTCGGAATTCATGATGTGATCTGAAGATTAGCTTGTCATACTTTGGACTTGTCCATGTTGCCTTCATTCCGGCGAAAGCACCGTGGCTCTATGTCATTAGTGGTCTAGTTTTCAATGACTTGTTTGAGTTGAAAGGCTGGCAGAAATGTTTGTCGAGTTCAACAGGTGATAGGTGTTGTTAACGAGATGTAGCGATCTTTTCGGCCGTGTTTACTTTGACGTTGAACCAAGGTGGGGCACCATTTTTCAGACGGTCTTCAGCAGTAAGGAATTTGACAGTATTATACCGGCTTTGTGAGTAAGTCATTGACCGATTCCAAAAAATATTAATAATCTATTGATTTGAGACCCCGTCTTGTAGTATTCGTCCCCTGCGCCACGCCATTTATCAGATGCTAATACAAGTAGGAAAGAAAAGGTAAAAAACCAAGCCGCTAACATTCCCATAGAGAAGGCTGTGTCGACGCCAAGTCCAAGTGGAATCGTGATAAGAGGGTAATAAAGTAAAAATCTGATCATCCCATACAAATAGATGGCCATTACTGCTTCAGGCCAGGCTGAGGTGTATTCGTTTGGGCGTACTGCTGCTGCTGGGGTTGGTGGTAGGCGGGCTGAATCTCTTGCACAGGCAGATGCTGCTGCTGCTGGTTCTGCTGCTGAGGATTTTGGGGCTGCATTTCGTACTGCTGGGCCTGGACGTTCATCTGGGGCTGTTGGGCGTACTGCGAAAGAACGGGCGTCTGGGGCACGAGTACCTCTAGAGCACCATCGTGACGGCGCCGCGCAACCATGTTCTTACACTGGCTGCAGCGGTACTCAACGTCCTCGAACCAGCCGGCAAGACAGGGCACGCAAGTCAGGCAAACGCAAACGAGACAGAAAAGGGCACCAACGAGACTGTAGCCGAGACATTAGCACTTTTGAGCTTTACGCTATCGAGTCCATCGATGCTGGAAGAAGATGCATACATTTGCATGGAGCTTCCCTCCTTGCGAATTTCTGTCATCGTCCGTCGATGGCAGAACGGGCAGTCGATGGGCTGCGGTTGGTCGCTGAGCATGTTGAGAGGCACGACAGTCGCGGGATAGCCATTGGGCCCTGGGACGGGCACGCCATGGGGGGCAGCTTTGGCCTGGTCATAACTAGGGGGAAGCACTTCGTGGTTGTGCCCTTGAGGAATTGATTGAATGGCCTCGGGGTTCTGAACGGGCGGTTGGTAGACGTTGGCGGGCTGGACAGGCGACGATGGTTGTTGAGGTTGCTGAGGTTGCTGCTGTTGCTGACTCATTTTGTCGTATTTCTGCGCCGGCGAGGATTAAAACTGTTTTCGATAACTCGCAACTTAGACAAGAGGACAAGAAAGAAATGTGACGAATGGACGAGACGAAGTGGGCGTTTGACTTCCTTTTCTTCAAGTCCAGTTTTCCTGATCCCTCCAAGGGCGGCAGCGACTGCCTATTTTTACTGGGCTCTTGGCCCATCCGATGCGCCACAGCTGCCTGCACTTGTTATTATCGCCCCCCGTATACACCCACTGTAGCTCATTCTTTGGGAAGAAAAGACATCCTTGCGCATGATAATAAGCTACGCGTGGTAATTAAGATTCGAGCGGCTGAACGCTGTGAACAGCCCCAAGAGGACCCTTTTACGGGGCTCTTTGTAGGGCTGCGCGGGCTAGTTTGCAATAGCGCCCAGTTAGGCTGACTCGAGCTTGACATATGTAGCCCATCGACTGGCATTTTCTAACTTGCCCTTGTTGGCGTTTTCGATGCTGGAGGGCGCATGGCAAAGAGTGTAGTGTATGTAGCACGTTGGCACGTTGGCACGCTGCTAGATGTGTGGGTGAGAGCGCTTCAAGCAGCTCGTCGGAGCAACAGTTTCAGAGCTGCCAATTGTTACAGTCAGGTTTGGCTGGAACGCAGCCTCGTGTCCTGTCCAACAATGGACTAAACAAGGTGCTGGCAGGGGCGACTCGTGGCAGGTTATACGAAGTAAAATTAGGTATGGACGTGGTTTCGTATAGGGCGATACGCCCCTTCATATCATGCATTTTCATCAAGCTGCCACGGCTAGCGCTCATCATATATCCTATTCCAGCTCCTACGATTGGAATTGATACGCTCCTCCAGATGCCTGGCTGCGCATTTCTTCTTGCTCTTCAACGACGCTTCTTGTATGAGATCAGTAGCGTCCTTGCGATCGGCAGGCTTCGCCACCACGCTAGATTTTGCGCGCGCCAGCCCCCCTTCCATTCATACCGAATCCGGTGACTAGAAAAAGCGATGCCAGCTTGTTGAAGCCGCTTCATGCCACGACTCTGCGGGCAGCGTGCAGAAAACTAAACTCTTCGATTCTTGTCAAGATGTCATGCTATCATCGACGGTCTGAAAGAAAAGGCCCGGGTTTATATTGTTATGCGCCAAAGTTACTAAGCAGTAGACTTTGTAAACCTTCCTTCACACCCACCTGCACGTTACAAGTCGTCAGCTACCTATTGAAACCACAATCACCACAATCACAATAATCACAATACACATAAGGTGTTCCCTAATTTTTGCTTTACTTTATGAAACATTTGGAAGTCAGATCAAAATGTCTGCCAAAGTGAGAGCAACACCTCAAGATACGCGTGAAAGCTCCCCTAAATTACAAACAAACCTGACTTGTTTCCGACAAACTAGGTCGTGAGCCAGCGAGAATGGATCGAGGCCAGCAAAGCGCTCCTCGAAAAGGAAAAGGACCTCATGCGCGCCGCCGACGCACTCAGTGCCGCTCGTCGCGCGCTGCCAATGGTTCGAGTGGACCGTGACTACGCATTCACAGCAGCCGCTGCCAATAACGCCGACGCCAACGCCGACGCCGACGCCGACCCCGTCTCCCTCAGCGACCTGTTTGACGGCATGGACCAGCTCATCGTCTACCACTTCATGTTCGCGCCCGACGACGCGCGAGGCTGCCGCGGCTGCGCCCACGTCGCCGAGTGCCTACCCGACGCGCGCCACCTGCGCTCGCGCCGCACCCAGCTGGTCTGCGTGTCGCGCGCGGCGCCGGACAGGCTCGCGGCCTGGAGGGAAAAGTGCGGCTGGACGTTTCCCTGGTACTCGACGGCCAGCGACGCCAGTAACCAGTTCAACAGAGACTTTTACGTATCCGTGGACCAAGGTGCCGCGGCAGAGAGCGCGCCGGCCGATGCGCCGGGCGGCTTGTTTAATTTTCGCAGCAAGCAGGAGATGGAGGCGCTCGGGAAGAAGCCGTATACGGGCGAGTATTTTGGCTTTAGCGTCTTCGTCAAGAATGAGAGGGGCGAGGTGTTTCATACGTACTCGACATATGGACGAGGAGTGGAAAGGGTCATGTCTACGTTTGCGCTGCTCGACATTACGCCTCTGGGCAGACAGGATGAGCCGGCAGGACCTGGCGCATTCAAAGTCAAATACGAATATGAGCAGGACGCTTGACGTGTGCGCTGCAATGACCTTTATGCACTGGACCAGGTTTGAACAGCGTAATTCGTATTCTTCCAAGCACAAAATCGCAACAGAGCATGAGAACCAAGAAAACCTTTTAAAGAGTGCAACGCCCGCCAAACCAACGCAACAAGGCCTTGCTGCTGTAAAATGCACCATATTATGTTACAAACGTCAACCCCCGACCCTTTACTTTTCCAGAATCGCGCCCAAACCCCATAGCGCCACGCAGCCCACCAGCGCCGTCGCGCCAACTGCCTTTCTCGTGAGCCAGTTCTCCGTCGTCAACGCCGTTGCGCCCTGCACCTTGCGCGCCGATCCAGCAACATCATTCGTGGGTGCGCTGCCGGCAGGCGCCGATGTCGCCGAGTCGTTGGCGCGGCGCGCGGCCAGCTGCTCGGCCTCCTTGGCGCGAAGCAGCGCAATCGTCTTGCTGAGGCCAAGGAGATCCTCCTCAAGGACCTGATCCTGCGCCCGGTCCACCTCGACCTTTTGAATGTTGCCGAAAAAGTCGGTGATGAGGCGGCTGCGCGCGCCGTCGGCGCCTCCGGGAAACAGGTCGTAGCGGACGCCGGCGTTGGAGTGGATCTTGTCAAAGTCGTAGCTGTCAAAGAGCTCGCCGACTGTCTTTTGGCTGTTCATGTCGCGGACCTGCGACTCGAGGAACTCGAGGTTGTAGTAGGTGTAGCGGTCGATGACGGCGACGCCGACGTCGTTGTCGGCGTGGTGTGAGTAGGACGACTCGTCGAGCTCAGAGGAGCCGGTCGCAATGATATTCGGCGAGTACAGGCGGCTGTACATGGTGTTGGCTTGGCAGGTGTCGATCATGAAGAGAATCTCGTTGTATCTAATGAAGCTGATTAGCAACAAAGCTGTGCGTGGGTGGAATCGCAGGTTAAGCCCACCTCTTCTTCTCCCACATTTGCTCAAAAGCATGCGCCAAGTCAAACGCGCCAATCTCCTCTGCGTCTTGGAATTTGAGAAACTCGTTGCCGCCATGGCCCGTCATGTACACGAGAATGTTGCTGCGCTCGTCGGTGAGCAGGCGCTTCGAGCGCGGCATCTCCTCGCCGACGCGGTCTGTCAGCAGGCGGATAAAATTCTCGACCGTGACCTCGTAGCCGCGGTAGTCAACCTCAATATTGTCGCCGTAGAGGTCGACGGCGCGGTCCGAGTTGCTGTAGACGGTGCCGGGGAAGGCGTTGCGCGGGTTGCACGCCATGTCGTCGGGCAGCATGAGGATGATTTGCGAGTCGGGGATGCCGAGGCGCTTGACGGTGCGGTAGATGGAGAGCACGTTGGCTAGGTGGCGGTAGTTGAACCAGAAGCGCGACGTGCAGACAAGGACGGCCCAGTTGCTGGTGTGCTCGGAGAGGGCGGTGGCCGCGAACAGGAGCGAGGCCAGGACGGCCTGCAGCCCCGTGTCCCACTTCATTGCGCGAATCGAGGACCTTGAGGATGTTCGAGGGCAGAGAAAGTCGTAATCGTAGGAAGGACAGAGTTGGGAAGTGCTAGTCGGGGTGTTTTTGCATCAATCTTGTTCAGGGGCGTCGAGGATGTGGTGGCGACCGTGCCGAGTCTTGTAGCGCGAGTGAAGGTTGAAGCCGGGCAGCTTACAAATGTGTGGGGAGATCTTGGGCCAGTGCTGAGTCCAGATGGAGAGGCTACTCGCTAATGACATCCGCACCAACTTTTTAATCGAGATCCTGTGATACTTTGGCTTCGATTCATTTATTACTGTGCAACACAAGACAGCTTAAGACAGCCTAGAAGCGCCTTTCTCGGGTTCTAGAAACATGGTGCTCAATGCGTTGGTGCTGTAAATGAGCGGTGCCCTGGGAAGATACTTTGCTTGATACTCATTTGACGTTCATAAATACCCCCAGAAAATTCGATTGTGAATAATATACGAACTCTTCTTGCTTAAATAAGAGTGCTCTCATTGCAATTGGACGCGCCGTACGGATTGCCCAGCTTTCCATCCGAATGAAGCTTGGTGATTTGGAGGCCTGGGGCTAACGAAAGCGGATCCCCTGTGTCATTTTGTCCCAAGTGCAAGTGCCTGCTTTGCACCTTCTCTTTATATGTTTTTTTTTCTTCTTTCATTGTGGCTAGCTATCCTCTTTGCAACTGATCTATGCTCTCGCCCTCTCATCACCCAAATTGACCTTGCCGGTGGCTGAATAGCGATGGAAGCAAAGCCAAGATGTGGCTACTCGAGCAACATGCCACCTCTGACTTTTTCTGACCGACCATGGCTGGGAGCCTTACCGTCGGCCCTGTACGACAGGAGACGCAATGGCGCAGAGTTTTACGGCCAACAAAGGGCAGATATCGTGGCTGGGCACTCCTGTTTGACACCGTTCTAGAGTCAATCGGACTGTGTCTCTTTACGAGGAGGCCGTGGCCGAGTCTTGCACAAGTTTGCCCAGTCCGAAACAAACGAAATCACAAAAAGCACCCGCTCTACTCCGTAAAGTGGCCCTGCAAAGAGCATCTTCTGCACTCCGTAGGCGGTGCAAAGAATTGCGCGACCCTTGTCGGAAACGCTCAAATTGACCCCCAATCAATAACGGAGTACTGGGTTGGGCTTCAAGAGCGATGTCAAGGATCCCCTCATATTCACCGACAGCTTTGGTCAGCTGCAAAAGGGCTGCCCCGGGCCGCATAGCACGTTGCAGATCTTGCCCCCGACCTAGTCCTGGAGGGTGCGCTGCCAAGAATTATGGCCAGGCCTCGGCCATCGCCGCGCAGGCGTTCTGTATACTACCTCGTGATTTCGATGCCTTGTTCTTCCAACATGGCTTCCGACAGAGGCCTTGAAAATCCGTTCGCGAGAGATGGCTGGAGGACAAACACTTTTAAGCTGGCGACATATGCATTGTGATTTGCTGCATCGCTGTCCAACCTTGAATTTTAGCACCTCCGCCACCTGGTGATTGATTTGTGCGAGCTGGCGCGAGTTGCGGCAACCAGTCTCCGGAAAAGCCGATGGATCGTCCCCCCCCATCATGGACGTACTGGTACAACAAGGCTGTTTTTGCAGGGGCCTACTAGTTAGTGAAATCTCACGCCAAATTTCCACATGCAGCCTCTTCCGAGGCTTGGCAGTCTAAGGAGACGAGGCATTGCCAATTGAATTGGGTGCACTGGTGTATTTAGGGGCGCAAGGGGGCTGTCTCGGGTACCGGGCAGGCAGAGATGGGACGGGTAATCTCACAGTTGACTGTTGCTGAGTGTCCACTGCTGCCGTCTGTGAGTTTGCGTTCTTCATGCATCTCGTAGTTGGGTCTCCATGATTGTCGCCTCCACATGCTTCGCAGTACCAAATCTTACGCGTTTGTCGTGTTAGTTCAAAGACACAGGTTTTCTGAAGCCAGCGACAGATGCTATGTCTTTGAGCGAGGAGAGTCGGAACCTTTTAGCTAAAAATACTTCCCCTATGCTGAAAAGGCTGTGGACAGACAGACTAAGACAAAGACAGCACATTCTGCATGTCATCCACCACCACCATGTGCATTGTCGGGTGGTGGCGAGCCTGGTCGCTCAGCTCGCATGGCATGCTGTGAACGAGCCCGGGGGTGCCCCTTCTGGTCTTGATTTGAGCCAATGCCCGTTGCGCTTTATCCAATCTATTCTCCGCTGCTCAGCCCAGGTAGTCAGCCTGGTTGTCTCCAGTCCCGTTTCCTTCTGCTCAATCTGGCGGCAATGTGAGTGAAAGGTGGAGGGAGAGACCCCGGAAGCCTCACTTTCGCTTCTTTGCGTCTTCGTATGGCCACTCGGCCGGGACAAGGGGCGGATACATTTCTTTTTCGATGCTTATTTTACTCCTTTTCTGCGGAGAAACAAGCGAGTAGCCCCCGTTTGCCCTTGGGATGGGCTGCGGGTGGCGTTGTGAAATGGAGGTTCCTTTGTTTCCTCAGGCCTATGCTTCTGCATGTATCACAAAAGGGAGGGGTTCTTACATATACCTAGCAAGCCCTGTTTGCTGCTGTTTTGGGGAGCAGGCTTGCCATTCTCTTCCACTTGGTAGTAATATTGCAAAGGTTACATCTTGGAATTGCGAATAGGCCCCTTTGCTCTCCAGACCTCAAGATGCTTCAAAAGGTCGTCTTCACGGCGGCGCTGCTGTTGGCCTCGTCGACCCAACCAGCCGCTGCGACTCGATCCGACGGGACCCCCATCTGCGATTATTATACCAAGGAACTCTATGGAGATAACACAAAAAACAATCAGCTCAAACTCATGACGAGCATCGTCGCGTTTGCGTACGCTGGAGGAGAAAAGTTGAAAAATGCCGACAAGAATAGCACCGGCATTTTCAACGTAGGCTCGTTTGACAACAAAGCTCTCTACCTGCGCCCGTACTTTGATGGGTCAAGTAAGCAAAAGCGTCGTTTATCAGTGCTTCCTGAATCGTGTTGACACTTTCTTTTAGTGAACACGACAAACCTCAATGATCAAGCGGTGGTACTCAACTGGCTTGATGGCGGCGGCGTGGATCCGTTGCGAGCCTTTATCAATGGCACAAAAGACACAGCCAACATCAAGAAGGGCACCAACCAATAGTATGCCAAGATCCTATCCAAGAACTCGAATACAGTCAGTGTTAACAGGCTTTTGTAGCACTCTCTTCACGCATTGGTATGTTGCGTTTGGTCGTATCTACGGCTGCAGCGAGGTCGAAAACTTTCTCGATCAAAAGTACAAGACGCTCATGCCGGCCTATGTTCACAAATACATGGACCTCGACAAGGCCAAGATTGCGTACTTTATCCGCCAGCTCATCCTGGCTAGCAAGTACTACGGATTTACCGAGCAGGATGCCAACACTCTCGAGCAATACATGAACAATCGCTACAACATTCGATGCGCACCCGTGGAAAAGAATATGCTGAACTCCATCTGCTTCGCCAAGGACTGCCCACTCGCGCTTCCAAAGTCCGACTGCGACGCCTACAAAGAAATCAAGCCATACGGCGTAAGTGACGATCCCTCAGAAACGCCCAGCGCCACTGGAACCTCGCCTGCCGCACCCACAAACACCGGCGGCAGCGGCAGCGGCAAATCGGACCTCGGCACCGGTGCAATTGTGGGCATCGCCGTTGGTGCGGCCGCCGGAATCGGTCTCATCATCGGCGCGCTCTGGTTCTTCTTCAAGAAAAGAGCCGGCCGCCGGGACGACGCCAAGCAGCCCGACGGCAGTGTCGCGTCGCCCAACCCCGGCGGCTACAATGGGTCCATGTACTCGCCAGCTATGACGCAGGGCACACCCGGCCCGTACGACGCCGGCAGCCAGGGACAGTACGATCCGAGCCGCCAGAGCCAGTTCACCTACTTCTCCAACACCCAGGACTCGTTTGGCCAGGGCGGCAGCCCGCCGGCGATGCACGGCTGGACCGAGCTGCCGCCGCAGGAGCTGCACGCCACCGAAATTTCGGGCGCGCCAGGGTCGTCGCCGAGTCCGGGCTCCCTGTCCGGCTCGCAGTTGAAGTCGGGATACAAGCCAGACCTGCGGGAGCTGGTAGAGATGGAGAGCCCGCCCCCGGCACATCCAAACGGGGCTCAGGGCACACCTCAAGACGGGCAAACCCCGACACCTAAGTAGGAGGCGAAGCGGCATAACTAACGATGGGTAATCTGGAATGTGTGAAGGGAAGTTCCTTTGACGTTTTTTTCTTCTTCTTTTTGCATAATGTTTCATTGTTGGAGTTTCATATACCTAGGATACGTTTTAAGGGCATTTTCACAACGGTGTCCATCGCCATCTTTTGTGTGGAACATTTATCACGCACAAGCCAATGTTTGCCAGCGCTATGCGTGAATGAAGTGGAAGCCATGTCAAAGATCTTGTTCTGGAAAGCAAGGCCCTCGAGACGAACCGGGTTGCGTCTGCGATTGGACGGCGCAGTATATGACCTCTGCGCTCCAACTTGTATGCAAGGTGGCTTTCAATCAGGATGGTCCCGATTAGAAGCTGAGACAGTGTCCTGAGCGCTGGCAGACCCGCTTCCTTCTATTGTTCGTCAGTATTTATAGTCGTTGAAGGCTCTGATGACCCATTTGCATGATTGGCACCACGAGCAGCAGACTCCTAGTTGCTTTTGCACCGTCAAACGGGAGCAGGAACGTAGACTCAAGCGAGATATAGGTGCTCATTTCCGAAGGTCTGCGTTCCATGCAGATCACATAATAAGAAATGCAGCCAAAATTGCAGTTTATACTGAGTCAAACGCTGCTTGTTTTTTGCAACCGAAACTCGGCCGTTGAGGGTTTGAGGGTGGGTCAAAGACATGGACATGGTGACAGAATGAACAAGCACTTAAATTGTTTCACCTGTTGACACACTGGAAATGAATATGCGGGTAGTATTCGTATAGCGGCTGAGTAAATACGGAGTATTGACGTATATGTATGCACAGTGGGTGGTGTCACTGATTGCAAGCTTGATCCACTATTCAGCAATTGAAGTTGATCCAGGTGATGAATAATGTGAGAGCGCGCCCATGCAGCAGCGTAGCATAAGATCGATATTGGCGCGACTAGTACTCCGTAATATAAGTCTTTAGTTAGCCAGTCTTTTCAAGGGGGCAGTCTTTGTACATACTTGAACAGGTTGCATCGATTTTTAACAGACACAGCGCGCGGCTACAGCGCAATCCAACAGCGAAAGTGGGCGAGTTCACGTGGAATGACGACAGAAAAAGGAGGGGTCTACATGGAAGCTCCCGTTTTATTTTTCTTCCTGGTCACAAGGCAGAACTTTTTTTTTTTTTGTTTAGATCGTGGGCATGAGGGGCACTAGTTGTGTGCAAATGGTGGCTACTTTCGGCTCGTTGGCAGCGAATCTAGCCCGAGCTATGGAGAAGTTTACTGGGGAGAGTATGGAGCGACCCAAAGAAATTAAGTACAGACGGTGACGGGACAAGGGACTTTCTTTATTTTTTGATTTTTTTGATTAGTTGCTAGTAAAAGATGCGCGTCACATGCAGCAATTCCAAGTTGCAGCTGCAGGGGTCGCAAGAGAGGACAAGTAAAAAGAGCTGTTCGTAGGTTATTACAAGTCATGCATCAATGCCTCAGTATCACCATATCATCCATCAGACAAACTGCCTCGTAAATCGATTACTAGACGGACCATTGCTGCAACCCATCACTAATCATGTAAGATGTCGCATTGTGATTAATTATTCCCGTACTTGCTTTGGCAGCCGCCCACCTCTAATTCCCCTCCCACCCTGGTGCATCAGCCATTCCCGCCGCCTGCCCTCGTGAAACACTCTTCTTCTTCACACGTCTCCGCCTCCCGTCCTCGTCCTCCATCTTTCACTGCCAATGTATTCTTGCTGTCCTTCCACGGCTGCCATCGACGGCATACGTCCTCTTTAGCCTTAGACCACCACCCACCGACGCCGGCATTTTGTCCTCTCAAATCCGATCCCCGACAGGCCGAAGCCCACACGTCCATCACCTCCACGCACGCCACACCAGCCCAAGTTCGCGCCCACGTTCACACCTTGGCCCAGCAAACTCAATTTCATCACCTCGCTGCAACCTCTTAGCCTGTGCGTTCCCATAGGCTTCTTTGCTGCAGGCACGGCTTTCAAAGCGGCCTGCACATCTTGCAAAGAATCAGCAGGGCGGCCTTTGTTTGCCTGTCGCTGCGTCGCCGCTCTGGCTACGTCCAAGCTGCGGTCGGCCGTCTTGCGCCGCTAGGTTCTCTTCGGCTGATGGTATAATCATACCCGCTTGCCTGCAACGCTGCAGTCTCGACTTTGCATCTTTTTTCCAACGTCAAATACAGAAATCTTGGCCGGAAAAGACCGATTGTACGCTACCTAGGTAGCTTCCGGCGGGACATCATGGTCGCGCCACCTTCACACATCTTTGTCGTGCGGTTCGTCTCGTTCCCACGCACCAAGCTCCCCGCGACGCATCTATCTAACGAGACTCTACAGACACGGAAATCGCCTAGACGCTGCCGACAAGAAATGGCATCTTACATCTCCGACCCCCTACGACCCTCCCCTAACGTACTCCGGGCTACAGCAAGCTCGACAAGTGGGCAACTACATTGCTGGCATTCTCGAGGCGGCCAAACTGGAACACGAAGCCAAGAATGAGGGCAAGCCTGGTACCAAACGAAGGCGATTCAAAGTCGTTATTCACACCTCTCCGTTCCTCCGATGCGTCCAAACTTCTGTCGGTATTAGCTCAGGTCTCGCCCAGCTCCCCGCCGATTCTATATATACCCCCTCCGACATCCTTGTTCCACCTCATGCAGCCAAAGGTCAGACCAATAAACTCAAGACCGCTGTTCTTCGCATAGACTCCTTTCTCGGCGAATGGCTCTCTCCGGAATACTTTGAACTGATCACCCCGCCTCCTGGGCCCGCGCTCATGCTGGGCGGTGCCAAAGCCGAGCTTCTGCGACGCGAAGACTACAGCTTTTACAGCTTCGACGAGCCACCTCCGCCGCCTCCACCTACGCAAAAGCTGTGGCAGTCTCCCAAGCTCCGGCCTGTTGATGCGCCTCGGTCCCCTGCCGAGGACAACGGCAGCCCCATTCTCAGTGTCTCGTCACTGGCAGCGGCGCTGCCCTTCAGCACAGGTCCTAAAAAGGGCTACGTTCCTCCTAGACCAAGCCTTCCAGTTTCCGGTGCAGGCAGCATACCTGAAGGTATCGTGGCCCACGCCAGAGACACTTGCGTCGGTGTAGATTTTCAATGGGACTCGATGCGAGAGCCGCTCGACTTTGGCGACGGCGGGCAACTCGGCGAGGAGTGGATTTCCATGCACAAGCGATTTAGAAAAGGTCTGCGGAAAATGGTCAACTGGTACGCTAGCACGGACAATGCCGCAGAGATGGTCACGAATATGAATTCGGACGGAGACGACCACACCCTCGACGTTACCGACAACGAAGAAATCGAGACTGTCTTGATTCTTGTATCACACGGCGCCGGTTGCAATGCCCTCATGGGCGCCATTACTCACCAACCTGTTCTTATGGACGTCAGTATTGCGTCTATCACCCTGGCTCAGCGCCGGGCACAGGTTAACTACGAACAACTCCGCAGCGAGCTGGCCAAGGAACCCGAGGTCCAGTCCCTAGTCGAGGTCGACGACCTCTACGAAGTCAGAGCATCTGCTACCACGGAGCACTTGCAGTCCACAGTCTCTTCGCCCAGCTCCGCCCGGTCCGTGTCCGCCAACAATGCCTGGAACCCTCACGCGCGCGGCCGCACGTCCACGTTCAGCAGCGGCAGCAGCGGCGCCGTCATCAGCCCTTTTACTTACAGCAGCGACGCCTTTCCCGTGGCCGCGGCCGAGCAGATGTTGCGACGAGAGTCGTCGCAAAAGTCAATCCGTGCCGCCGGCAACATGATTGCCGCGCGCAGCAAGAGCACCAGGAGCAACAGCAGCAGCTCAAGCCTCAACAACGAGATTAAGGCCGGGCGGCCCTCGAGCTCCAGCAGCAACGCAGTTGGTCTCTGGGCCCCGGCTCCGTCTTCACTCCGTCTCATGGACGACAATGTCGACAACGATGATGACGGCAACGTCAATTCGAATCCTTTCGATACAGTGCTACCCAACTTTGGCAGCTTTAGCGCCGCTGCGCCGCCACCACCACCAACACAGCCCCCTACCGAGGAGAGCACATCGACATTCGGCGCCGACCTGCCGTCCTTTCCCAGCTACACCACCTCCTTCTACGGCGGCCCTGTCCAGGCGCCGTCCCCGTTTGGCAACTTTGGCGCCGTCGACTCGCCCGTCGCGGGCAGCGGCACCCTCATGTTTGCCGGACCCATCAAGCTGCAGACGAGCAGCCTGGACAGCGATGACGACGTGCTGCTCCCGCCCAACGAAGTCATTGCCACCACCAACCCCCTCGGCGGCGGCCTCGGCGGGCTCTGGGGCTGCCCGACGCCACCGAGCGATGCGGATAAGTTTCGCGACATGAGCTGCGCTAAGCGACGATGGACGGTCAGCGAACGTCCTCTCTGATAGTCTATGGCCTCTTTCTCGCACTGAAACCATGGGCCCGATGAACACTACTCTAATTCGTTGTTGAAGCAAAAAAAAAAAAAAGGAGGCCATGTCAAGGCTCGCATACTCACGAAGTTGTATTTTTAGCAAGCATTGCATTCATTTTCTACATTTTTTCTTTTCTTCACGTAACGCTGGCGTATCAAGGCGTTCTTGTTTAGCTTCTTGTTTTGGCAAGCGCAAAGCGGGCGGGCATTGATGGAAATTCGCAATATTGTTTATTGAAAGCGCACGCTAATAAGTTATGTCTAAATTGTGACGGGGAACGCTCTCAGCACTCGGTAGTTGGGGCAACTATCAAAACAATCTCCATATGAAAAAGCGCACACATTGAAATAGCAAACATTTACACATCATTACGAAATTTTTCAAAGTATCCTGTTAAGAATGAAAGAAGATAAAACTCGTTACTAAGCTCTTTTGTGGGAAAAGCAGGCATGATTAGACAAAAGGAAAAATCAGTTTTCCCTCAGATTTTTATAATACACAGAAAAGGCGACTTGATTCTCCGTCGTTCCTCCTTCAAATGTCTGGCCGAGACCTGGACCGTTACATGGAATAGTTTTTTTTTTTTTTGCTCTCTCTCTTTAAATCTTGCTCTTGTCGGCAGAGAGGAGCTCGGCAGCAGCACCCGCAATCGAGGGCTTGCCAGTCTCCTTGACCTTGGAGGTGAAGACGACCTTGTTGCCCTCCTTCCACATCTCGGTGATGACGGTCTGGCCGGGTTCGACGGTACCGGCGAAGCGGACCTTGATGTTCTTGATGGGACCGAACCTGTATATAGCAATTAGCACGCAGTGTAATTCGAGACAGGTTCATAAGGTAAGGCTACGGAGTTGACTTACTTGTCGTAGATGGCCTTGCCAGCAATACCGAAAGAGCAGAGACCGTGTAGAATGGGCTTCTTGAAGCCACCCATCTTGGCAAACGCGGGGTCAACGTGCAGAGGGCTTAATGTGGCGTTAGCTAATGTACAACCGGCCTTTTTTTTTTCCTTTCTTTTTTTTTTTTTTTTTGGCAAAAAGGGGTCAAAACTATGGTTAAACTTACTTGTAGTCACCGCTCAGACGGTAGATAGCAGCCTGATCAGGGTGCACGTACTCCTCGTGGACGTGGTCGGGGGCGCGCTTGGGGGGCACGTTGGCGGCCGTGGCTGCGCCGCGGTCGGCCGGCTTCTTCTGGCCGTCAAAGCCGCCAGCGCCGCGGAGAAAGACGGTCATCTCGTTGTAAAAGATTTCCTCGCCCGTCTCGGCAATGGTGGTGGTGGTGCCCGTCTTGACGACGGCGGCCTTGCCCTTGTCCACGACCTCGAGGAGGCGGCCCTTGGACACGAGGTTGGCACTCGTGGGCAAGGGGAATTTGCGAATCTCGAGGTACTGCTCGCCGTGGAGCAGCGTCATGGGGTTGAAGTTGGGGACAATCTTGTCAAAGGAGAAGCCCGTGTCGGCCGACATGGCGGGGATGACACCGTACGTGGGAAGGAGCTGAAAGTTCTCGGCGCCCTCGCTATGATGGCTTGGGTTAGCAGACTGGCTTTGCTAAAAAGATTGGTTACATTTATCCAGGTTCCCAAGCTTACAAGACGTAGTCGAGCTCAGTGGCCTTGGCGCCGACACCAATGTTGTACAGAAGAGTGTCGCGCTCCTCATATCTGAAGGGAGTAGGCGCACCCTCGGTCTTCAAGGCCTCGTCAATGGCAGCGAGGTATTCATTGGCGGGGGCAGCGCTAGCACCCTGCTACTCGCACAAACACGTTAGCATACGCTCCAAAGATTTAACAAGTACAGGATGACGTTGAGATGATCATGATGATAAAATACAGGTGTTGGTTCATTCTAATTCGTATATGGTTCTACATCATGGAAGATTTGGGTCAACTCATACCTTGCTGCTGCCGGCCTTGTTCTCCAAGTTGCCCATAATCTTGCCGAAAGAGTCAGTGGTTCTCTCCGGGTACTCCGCACGGCCGTCCTCAAAGTCGGTAATGGCCTTCCAGTTCTTGACAACCTCTTCGGGAGTCAAGGGCACGTCGACAGGGAAGCCGTGGCCACCGGCCTGCTGCCAGCGGGTCTTTCCGGCCCAGCCGCTGCCGACTTCGTAGAGACCGCCGGTAGGGTCGGGGCAGACGTCACTGCAGAGGGCGAGGATCAGGGGAGCAATGTAGTCGGGCTTGAAGGACTCCAGCATCTCAGGTGTGAAGACAGCCTTGGTCATGGCGGTGCCGGCGTTGGGAGCAATGGTGTTGACAAAGATGTTGTACTTGGCACCCTCGATGGCAAGAGCACGGGAGAAACCCAGGATACCGCATTTCTGTCATTTGTTAGGTTGGACTAGCAACTGTGTTCTGGTTTGCAACGGGTACTTACAGCAGCGGAGTAGTTGGCCTGGCCAAAGTTGCCATAGATACCACTGGTGGAGGTGGTGTTGATGACACGGCCGTACTTTTGCTTGAGGAAATAGGGCCAGGCAGCCTTGGTGACCTTGTAGGTACCGCGAAGGTGAACGTTGAAGACGGGGTTCCACAGGCTGTCGTCCATGTTGGAGAAGGCCTTGTCGCGGAGGATGCCAGCGTTGTTGACAACGACGTCGATGCGGCCAAAGGCATCAATGGCAGCCTTGACAACAGTCTCGCCGTCTTCAGCAGAAGCCTTGACACCGACAGCCTTGCCGCCGGTCTTTTTGATTTCGTCGACAACAGTGTCGGGGTTGACGAGATCGTTGATGACGAGGCTGGCGCCAGCCTTGGCGAAAGCGAGGGCGTAGGCGCGGCCAATACCAGCACCAGCACCAGTGATGAGGACCACCTTGCCGTTGTAGTCAATCTTCTCGCCTTGCTCGCTAGGAGGCAGCTGGGCAGATTTCTCGGAGAGCTCAATGAAGTTGTTGGGCTCAGCGGGGAAGGTAGAGTTCTTGGAGAAGTCAACAACCTTGTCCCAGTTCTTGATGATGGCACTGGCGGTGTATGAGGAGTCGGGCTTGAGGAGCAGACCCTCGGCACGCTGCCAGCGGAGCTTGGCGGCAAAGCCGCCGCCGACCTCGTAGATGCCGCCGGTATCGCCAGTGTTGTTCTTGTGGGTGAGGACACCGACGACAGGGACGACGAATTCAGGCTTGAGAGCCTCGAGAAGCTCGGGGGGGAAGACGGTGCTGGTCAGACGCGAGGCGGCTAAGCTCGGTTAGTGGGTTGCTCGGCGAAGAAGCCAGACAGGCACGGGAGAGTCATACCAATGGGAGCAATGACGTTGCACAGAATGTTGTACTTGTAGCCCTCCTTGGCGAGGGTCTCAGTGAAGCCAACCAGAGCAAGCTTGGCAGCCGAGTAGTTGGTCTGACCAAAGTTGCCGTAGAGACCGGCAGCTGAGGCAGTGTTGATGACGCGACCATACTTTTGCTTGCGGAAGTGAGGCCAGGCGGCGCGGGTGACCTTGTAGGCGCCGTAGACGTGGACGCGCATGATGAGGTCCCAGTCCTCATCCTTGAGGTTCTTGAAGCTGGTATCGCGGAGAATACCGGCATTGTTGATGACGACGTCGACGCGGCCAAAGGCCTGGATGGCGGTGTCGATGATTTTGTCACCGAACTCGACTGAGTCGTAGTTGGAGACGGCCTTGCCGCCAGCCTTTTTAATCTCGTCGACGACAAGATCGGCAGCCTAAAACATTGCGTTAGTTGTGCATGTCTTTTTTATTTTTCTCCTGACCTAGTGTGCTGGTGGCCGAGTTCACTGAATGTAGGGCGCACCGGCGCACCCGAACCTGGCGATCCAAACACACAAACTCCAAGCTACGTACCTTGGCCGAGTTGCCCTCACCGGTGAAGGAGCCACCGAGATCGTTGACAACGACGCTGGCGCCGCGCGAGGCGTAGAAGAGTGCATAGGCCTTTCCGAGGCCACCACCGGCACCGGTGACGACGACGACCTGGCCGTCGTATCTCAACTGCTCAGACATGGTGTGTGTGTGTGTTGTGTGAAAGTGTGGGGGAGAACGGATATGAAGGAGACTGGCTGTCGTGGGCGTAATCAGTCAAGACAAGCCACAAGAGACAACTGGATTGTAGAAAAGAGGTGGATTGGAGGGGTATCAGAGATGAATAAAATCAAGAGGAGGAGTCAAGGAAGAAGAAAAAGGCGAGCGATCGGGAATGAAAGTTGCAAACGGGGCTTCTTAAGCGTGGGAAGCTTTGGGGGTGCGACAGATGACGGCGCAAAGCACAAAGCCTCGGTTCACAAGGTGCGGGTACCGAGGGGACCAGTCTGTGGAGGCGCTATTCTGTTTTCGGGACAAGTTCATACCAGCGTCACCCAGCTTCACATGTTTGACGTGCTTGCATGCTGTACATAGTTGCGGATAGCGCCGGGCCATTGATGAATGGATTTCGATATATATCCGTACGTTGCTATTCTATTTAAGACGAATAGAGATAAAAATTTAAAACTCAAATTTACATTTGCAAGCATTCTCCTACTCACCGTCCAACTCGTAACTCTCCAACCCCAGTGACCAGTAGCTCCACTCTCTCTAGGAAACTCGGGCCAATGAACTTGGTTACATCATCAGCGCATCTGCTGCCGGAATCTACGGGCGGGCACCGTTTGAGGTAGCTTCCTACCTACCTACCTATAATTATGTGCTAATAACGGCCTGCAATCACTAATACCAGCGGACCAGTAATTGAGGTAGGCGGCTGCTGTTGCTACTATTTACATGTGCACTCATGACGGCCAGCCAGAAATCAGCAAACACGGCCCTTATTCGCAAATACCGCCATCAGCATAGATATCCTCATCATGTGACTGAATGATTCAATTCCTCGCCTCCCATACTTTTACCCCATCATCTCCGTTGTCCGCCATCTCCCTTCTCTTCCCCATGCCAGCCAGTGCCAGTATCCGTACGGAAAAAGACCCATCTCTCTACCCCACAAAATTTCATAAACTCCGTGCGCCGCTTCCTTTTCCCGTTGTTGCTTGCTTTGCTTGCTTTTCTCTACCCCAGCCAATCGCCCAACCGCTAACCCCACAAACCCCGGCTACCAAGTCGCCTATATCCAAACACCGTCGTCACCCCACACAGCCAACCCATGGGCATGGGCCGGATGATGTGTCAAACCAACCCCTCCGGAACAATCGCCGTGCGCAAAAAGACAAGAGAGCAAGTTATAGCCCGTAATGCCGACCACCTTTGTGGATGACAAGGTTCCAATCTGCCTGCCGTTTATACTCGAGCATCTCGCCGCGCACCGAGCCCACCATGACCGTGACCAGCAGCATCCCACCCCGCTCGTCGTTGGCCTCAATGGTATCCAGGGCGCGGGCAAGACGACCCTCGTCGCCGCCTTGACAGCCGCTCTCGAAGAACAGGGCGTGCACGCTGTCGTATGCAGCATCGACGACTTTTATCTCTCCCACGACGACCAGATCGCCCTCGCTGCCCAGCAGCCCGACAATGCCCTGATCCAGCACCGCGGAGAGCCAGGTACGGCAGCCAATACAGCCAACGTCCTGGCCTACTAGCCCATAGAGCATCCTCAGCTAAATGCAAGTAGGCACCCACGACGTAGCCCTCGCCGTCCAGGTCTTTGCGGAGCTCATCAACGGCCAGCCCACCAAACTGCCTCTGTACGACAAGGCCGCTTACCAGGGCCAGGGCGATCGCCTCCCCGAGTCTGCGTGGCTGCCCGTCAATCAGCCCGGTCAGCCTCCTATAGACGTGCTGATGCTCGAAGGTTGGTCAGTCGGCTTCCGGCCCGTCTCGGACGACGAGGTCCGACGGCGCTGGGAGGCCCCCAACCGCACCCTGCACTTGCACAAGCTCGAGCATCTGCTTTTCGTGAACCAGAACCTGCGCGCCTACGATGCGCTAACCAATCTTTTCCACATCTTTATTCACATCGACGCTCAAGACACGCAATACGTCTACGTCTGGCGTGCGGAGCAAGAAGAACATCTCCGACTCCTCAAAGGTGATCCCAACGCCGGCATGACAAGGGACCAGGTCATTCGGTTTATCGATGGTTACTATCCCGCATATGAGTTATATACCAATGGCATTCGTTCGGGAATATTTCCTGACCGCCCTGGTTGCCAGCTCCGTTTGGTGGTAGGACCTGACAGATGTGTGAAGCAGGTGGTTACCATTTAGCAAGTCGCCCTTTATTAGGTAGTGCAGCTGCCCAGCTGCCTTTTTAAATCGTCATAAATCGTAGCTCATAGCTCGTAACACACCCAGCAAATCTCGTACAAGCATCCCTCATCAGCTTCGACCTCCGACAACCTTCATGCCATCTTCGCGCATCTTTTGGAGCTTCTCGTCAATCTTATCCGACCGCCGTCTGACTTCTGCCTCGCGCGCAGCCGCCTCCAGCTCGAAGCTTTCCACAATCTGCCGTTTTGATTGCCGAGCCGCCGTCAATCTTCGCATGATGCCCGTGAATTGTTCCGAGAACCAATTCCCAGCCGATTCCCATTCGTCCACTGGCATGTCCCCGAAAAATCTTTGTTGCTCAGCGCTTCCCATGTGTTGCATCTGCGCTAGCCGTTGATTGCCATCGCCGTGATGCCCGGTGTGCTTTCCCGTTGCCATTGCCGTGGCAGGGTCAAAGTCAAACGGTTGCTCCAGAAGCTCTTTATACTCCATTACATTTAGTGCCTGATCGTCATAGTCGAGGCTCTTGCGGCGCCTTTTTCTGTCCTCCAATTGCTTGACTGGAGAGTGTGCATAATGCACTCTGTTTCGTGTCGGCAATTGTTTGCCTCGTGGTGTCGTTTGAAGGTCGTCTTTGCCGCGGGATGATTGGGATGCGACGTCGCTGTCAGTAAAAGCTGGAGGCGTAGCTTCGAATCTCGCTCGACTCTGTGTTCTACCACGATTTTCCTCTTCCACTTGCGGTGCCGGCATCAATGGCTCGCGTTTGTGAGACTTTTTTTGCTGAGTATTATAGTGATGATGATGGTTATGATTATGATGCGGCTGCTGGAGTCTCTGGCTGTTTCGCACTGGACTCTGAGGATGTCTCGCATTACTATGTGTTAGACCAGCTGCTGAAAATCCATCCTTCATTTCGGCAAAGTTGCTCTTCTGTGGCTGCTCTGCCACAGTCATGCGGAGATCATTTCCAACTGTCACAGTTGGTAAGCTATGGGCCGCAGCGTGAGTAAATCGAGAGGTTTTCTTCGATTCTTGTCTATGAGGTGCCTTTGACACATATTTGACAGGGACTCTTCTGTTGTACTCGCTCGTCGGCGTAGACCGGCCAGATCTCATGAAAGCCTCCGAGAGTTCGGACCCAGTAAAGAGATGATCAAGATGCCCGGGGCGGCGGTCGGCGCTCTGGGCTGAAGCGGGGCGCATGCTCTCGTCAAACACGTCGTCGTGGGCTTTTTCATATTGGTTGTTGGCCTGTATTATATCGAGGCTCTCCAGGTTTTCGGTAAAGGCAGTATCTGGGCTCTGATTGCCACGGCGATTCTTTTGCGGAGAGCCTGGTGCATGATTGCCAGTCTGCTCGACGAATGCCTTTATTCGATTTCGCTCCGTTGCGGAGGGTGGCGGCATATCGAGATCCTTGGCTGGAGGTTTGGCAGGGAAGAAAAGAATTTTGGGCTCAGTGAGCAATTCAAAGGCGACAAAGGAGCTTCATTGAGTGCACAAGCGTGCCAAAGACGCCAACGTCGAGACTTTGAAGTGGTGGACTAGAATTATTGGGAAAGCAGGTGCAATGCAAACGCGCCACAAGGCTCGGCCGACAAGCGTGTCGAGCCACAAGCCACGTTATCAGGTGACGGGCGGCTACCTGTAAAGGTACATAGCCCGTTGGCCGTAAATGCCCCACAACCATGCGCTGCTGGCATGGCACCTGTAAGGTAGGTAATAATTGTAATAATGCGACGCTGCCCATTAAACTCGTCGACGCGGGTCGAGCCGTGGAGCCACAAAGCGCGTCTACAACTACCTCGCACACCGCGTCCACCATAAACACTCACACCAATTTACTTTACCCTTCTTTATTAGCAAGCATTGATTTATGCTCATGCGCGCACAAGGACGCTGCCGTCTCGTGTCGTCCACTGTATACTTTTTACAGCTGCATCTCGTCATCTCTTTACGCATTTACAGGGCACACTCCTCCTTTCCGTTAGCATCTCCATGCATCCAGTGACCGACAAGCGCAGTCTCCCGCAGTCATGTACCTACCGCGCTCTCTAATCTCCAAGCTCTATATTCACCTCCAGAACTCGCGACATCCGCTCTCTCCTCCCGTTCTTATTCTTGTCGCCCTCGAGCCCGACGCCCTCTGTGGCTGCCGCATATTGACTCGTCTACTCAAGCATGACTACATCCCCCACAAGATACAGCCCATCTCGGGCTACGCCGATCTTGAGAAGGCTGGCAAGGAGCTCGTCGTGCCCATGATGCAGTCGCAGGGCGGCGCCGGTGGCCTTGTCGTTTGCCTCGGCGTTGGGGGCATGGTTGATCTGGGCCCGCTCCTTGGTCTCGAGCCTGAGGGCGAGGAGAATCCCTACAGCGGTGTCGAAGTCTGGGTGCTCGATGCTCATCGCCCCTGGAACTTGGCCAATGTTTTTGGCGGCTTTCCGCTGCAGCCCTCATCAGACGAGGCAGTGTCCTACCAGTCGCGCAGCCCGGTGGGCGTATCGGGTGGCGAAATCGGACGCGCCTACAACTCTGACCGGGGCGGGATTGTCGTCTTTGATGACGGCGATATCGAAGAAGAACTCATGACCGAGCGTGACGCGTATCTGGCGCTCGTAGACATGCCGGATATAGACAACGACGGCAACGATGACTACGGATTGAGTGATGACGACGACGAACCTGAGCCTCGCGCGCTCGCCGGACAAAAACGCAAAAGCTTGCCCGACAATGATGAGCTGACCGACGACGACGATGACAGACCCGCCCGACGACGGCGGAGCAACTCGGTATGTAGCCGCGTCATGACATGGAGGTTCCGACTAACATCACATAGTCGAGCTCAATACCCGTTTCTCCGAGACGCCCAACACAACGAGGACTGGTCTCGCTCCGAGATCCGGAACTGGGACTTTCTAGCGATCCGCTCGAGCCTCCATCTGGCGCACAGGAGCCTCCCGCACCTTCGGCCCGCGCCCTTCGACGAAAATTGTTGCGAATGAGAAGTGAAAAGGAGTCTGTGCTACAACAATACTACAAGATGGGATCATCGTTTTCAGAGCCAGTCTCCTCCATGATGTATTCTTTGGCCTCGGAGCTCGGTCGCGAAGACAACGACTTGCTGTGGCTTACGATTGTTGGTGTGACGTCAATGGAGCTGTACGGGAAGTCATCGGCGGGTGTCGCCGTCTCGATCCGAGCCTCGGACAAGAACGTACCAACAGGGTGGATGGGAGTGCGTGGCGCGCGCCTCCGCCAGCTGCTACGAGACGAAGTTAGGCGATTAAACCCCCCAGAGATCACCAACGGACGAGTTGCCTCGGAAAACACGGGCGTCATTCCGACGACAGCGCGCAACCCTGAAGACACGGGCATTAGGCTATCGCCAGAGCCGCGCTTTCTTCTCATCCGTCATTGGAGCCTATACGACAGCATGCTACACTCGCCATACTTGTTCTCGCGTTTAAAGACGTGGAGCGAGACTGGAATCAAGCGCCTGCACAAACTACTGGCCAAGATGGGCGTTAGTCTTGCGCAGTGTAAACAAAGCTACACGCACATGGACATGATGTTAAAAAGAGAGCTGCGAGCCAAGTTGCTGTACTATGGCAAATATTACAATTTGGATGAGATGGTGCCTGCTGTGGACACGGATGGTAAGGACCGAGCAGGTGCCAAAGACGGATGGGGTTTCGTGCGGAGCTGGGGCTGGCGTGCAACGTTGTCTGCGCAAGATGTTGGTGTGGTCATTGGTGCCCTGCTCGAGGTCGGGAAGCACGCGCAGGCTTTGGATCTAGCGTTTGCCGCTAGTCAGGCCAGTCGTGAGATTGAAGATGATGCCGAAGTAGCAGCCCAGGGCGAAGAGTGGGTTGGGCGCTTCTGGGAAGCCTATGATGCGCTGGAGAATATTGACGCTCTCAAAGCAGGCCTCCCAACGGCCCAGTTTCTGCATCGAGCCATCTACAGAACCGGCACATCACTGATCAACAAGAAACAAATCAAGCATTTGCGGGCATTCCGACTCTGCGTTGTCAAGGATGGGCCGGATGTCTCGTTATTTACCCATCCTTCGGCGCTGACAAAGCTCTCGCTGTGGATTGGCGAGGCCCTTGGCGAGCAAGACAGAGAAGCACATGACAAGCTGTCGCACGGCGGACGTGGAACACCTTTGGTCGTGGCCAGCCTGCATGAGAAGCGCGGAGTATACATTGTAGTCGGCACAGGCGGTGGCGGCGGACCCGACTCGACCTTTATGGACAAGGAAGCGGCAAAGCAGCGACAGCGGACTAAAGAGGCTCGGGCAAAGAAGAAGGAGGAATCTCGTTTGGCAAAGGAGCGCGTCAGGGCGCAAAAGCTAGCAGCCAGGGAAGCCGCGGGAGAAGAGGTGGATGAGCTGGAAACTGAGTCAGAGGGCTCGGACGAGGAGGACGAGGATGATTCAGACTCGGATCAAGAAGAACACGACAAGGGTTACGGGCTGAATCGATTCGGCAGCGCGTTTCAAGAAGTGGTTGCCGAGACGAGTGCACGAGTGAGAATCGACAGTTTTGAGCATTGTGTGGTTGAAGTGAAGAAGGAAGACTTGGGTGGCTTTCTGGAGAGCTTGAGCATGAAGGCAGTTGTTGGATAAAGTAAAGAGTATGGGCACAGCGATTGATTTTTTCGGAGGTTGGGACGAGAGCATTCACCATTGCTCTTTGCATTGTTTCTCGAGACCTTTGGTTTTTTTTTCGTATTACAACATGGTCAACGGCGCGCGATGGGAAGGATTTTGCATTTGTGTATTGACGGCTTCAATGACATGATGATTGGCAGACAGGGACTACGGAGTCACTGGGGTTTAGTTACCATGTTGGAGCATAAGCAGTAGTATCGGTATTGATATAGAGGACAATATAAATTCTGGGCATTTGCATGATAAAAAATGGCTTTGGTCAACGACCAGAAATGGAACCCAAAATAGCGATAGCGGGACTTGTCGTGCGTGTAATGACGAGCTCCTGCTTGACATGACTTTCTCACAATACAAGTCTTAAGCCTTGTATTTTTCTTTGAAAGCCTCAACTGCGGCTTCTACTTTGGCTTTATCATGGAGAGAGGGCTTAATCTCTTGCTTGCTGATGGCTGCCTTCTCCGAACTTGCGATGGCCAAAGATCTTTTGGAGTCTTGGATGACAACGGAATCGTGGTCCTCGGACAACGTGACTTCGAAGGTGCCCGAGTTGCCGTGAATGTCGAAGACGATGAACCAAGTACTAAATGTCCATTGTGTGCCCCAAATCTCACCAAGGCCAGGGAAAAAGCCAAACTTCAAGCGCGTGAGACAGAGCGCCTGTTCTCGTTGATCGACCTCTATGTTGGCGTAGGCGTTGGCCGTGATGTTGCCCCATTTCCTGTAAAGCCCAGATTTTGTCGGAGATTTGGTGCCATGCTCCCAGATAAAGAAAACGTTCAGATCAGCGCTATGAGACACTTCGTAGTCATGTTGCAGCTGCTTTGCAACAGCACCCACGAGGCAAGGATCGTTGTCATGCCCATTGTCATGTCCGGTGCGGTCATACCAATGGAGCTCGACTTTATGAAGAGGAAACTGCTTTAATGAAAAATAATAGTTGTCTTGGTACCAATATGGGTCATATGAGCCATCCCAGTCGCAATGATACGTTCCTTGCTTGATGAACTTCTTTTCGACTGAGGTGCTCTCCTTGTCTGTGGTGTAGACGATCGGCGTGAGACCCTCAAGTGTGATGCGAGACTCAAAACCAGCCATTGTGGTATTGACCAAAGTGCCATCAGGTTGGTAGATGGATGCCGCAATGTCTTTGTTCTCTTGCGCTGTAGTAGTGACCCAATATGTCTGAGTCTGAGAACCTTTGGCCAGCTGAGGTAAATCCGCAGCAGCTCCGGCAACTCTGCTAGATGGCAAAGGTTGGGTGTATTCACCAGGTTTTTCGGAATACTGCCAGTCCCCGCGCATGTCCCCATCTCTGTCCAGGCCGTTATAGGGATCGTTGTAGTCAACCAGAGCAATTTCGCTGAGCTCGTCAGGACTCAAGTCGTAAAGCTGATTGGTACCTTTGATTTGAACAGAGATCCAAACGTGGACAAGAACCTGCATTCTGCCATTTGCATATAGTTGAGCGGATTGCTGATATGCATTGCTTGTCCCAATGGACAAGTCAAGCACTTCCCAATCAACCATGATGAAAAGAGTGTTGAGTAGTTTGGTTACGTAGGGTGTGAGTTAATAACAAAGAGTGAAATGAGGTGTCAATAGAATTGATGATACAGTTTCTGAGATTTCTACTGCCCGGCTTAGCCTTGAGGATGGTATTTATAATTTTACGTATGCCTCCAAAGGCAATGAGAACTGCACGAGTTGCCCAAGTTCATTGACGGCATTCGTGGAGCGGCATTCACCAACGCACCACCGCAGACGCATCCTTTCATGCACTTGGGGGGCCTTCTTCATGCTCAACTATTCGACGGTTTCGGTCTTTATATTCGAAGCTGAGTTCAAAAGCATCCGCGAAGAGACTCGAGCATCCCAGTCTTTGGCAAGCCCTTGATGGTGAATATTGGAATTGATGCATTAGGTGAGCCAGCTGAATATTATTCAGCCACTTGTGCGTATATGAGCCCGATAAAGAACGTTGTCAAGTTGAATGAGCGTGGCTGACCGAGTATAGCCGCGCATAAACGGGCCGACGCATGTGCGCGCGGGGTCTACCAAATATGTGGCTGACATTTATTGGGCAAATGGAACAAATTAAATCAACTTCCGAAAGAAAGTGGCTGCTCAAAACGACTTTATATCAATTCCCGAGTGAACGTGGCTGCCTGAAAACGCCGTGATGTCAACTCCCGAACGCAAGTGGCTGCCTGAAAGCGAGGTGCTGTTGCAGTGCAGCAAGGTAGGTAAGAGCCTGATTTGGACATATCTATGCGCACCCCAGTAAAACGTAAATGGATGGTACAGTTGCTGACCCTCCTCCAACACCACTAGTTAATACAGACTCCAAGTTGTATTGCATTGGACATGTCGCAGTAGTACATGATGGTGGGATATATATTGTGATAATTCGTCTGCACCCTTGAAAAGTATTGATGACTTGAACAGCATTAAGGGCCATAAAAAAGAGCTATTTTGCAAACAATAGAAATCTACAAACGGTGCAAACGGTGCAAACGGTGCAAACAGTGCAAACAGTGCAAACGGTGCAAACGGTGCAAACGGTGCAAACGAAGCACGTGCCTGGCTGAACAACATGTCCTCGCTCTACTCACAAAGCTTCAATTTTGACAGCTTCCTTCAGAAAGGAGTTGACCCTCGTACTGGCCAGTACACCGCAACGGTTATTGTTTATGAAACACCTTCAGCCGCGCGCAACTGCCCTGCCTTGCAACTCTCTCTGACTTTCAACCCCCTAAACACTCAAGACGTGGGTTTCGGCATCGGGTGGTCATTCAATCTGTCATTCTACCAGCATGCTCAAGTGTCGACAAAAACCTTGTCTCTCTCAACTGGTGAGAGCTTTCAGGTCAAGGAAACCCCTAGTTCTCTCCGCATCACAGATCAAAAGTTGAAGAGCTTCCAATTCAAAAAAGTCCAAGGAACATCAGACCAGTATCTGGTTATTCACAAGTCTAGCCTAGTCGAATTGCTCTCTAATCAAAATGGCGGATTCAATGTTTCTGTTCCAGTGAAGCTATGGGAGCCCAACGGCCGTATGCTCACGCTCGGCTGGGCTCGTTCTGGTCGGCAGCCTCGTCTGGAGAGCATATATGACGGTGCTCAGGTCCTCCTCAAGATCAACTATGCTGAACACGATGCCGACACGACAGTTGTGCGAGCTCCAGGCACCAAAGAAGAAAGCACCATCACTGTTAGTCGCCGAAACGGCCGGCTTGCTAAAGTCCAGCTGCCACTTGAGAGCACGCCGCCCTGGAGCTTTGAGTATGACACCATCAATCAAGTCACATGTTTGAAGAAAATTGTCAGCCCCTGTGGTCTTGAGGAGAGAGTTTCATACAGTGACAAGGATAGAGGACATGCTTTACCACCCGGTGCACCACTCAAGTCAATCCCGTACGTCACCTGCCATGTGCTCTGGCCAGGACAGCAGCAGCCTGCAATCAAAACCAACTACAATTACACGACGACTAATTTCCTCGGATTCGGAGCTCTCCATAACTGGATGGACGGCGAGGATAATTTATATCGTGTGCGCCAGGATTACGAATACTCGTGTACTGTCCAGATGGACGGCGGAGCTGAAACCAAGTACACATACAACAAGTTTCATTTACTTGTTCGCCATCAGAGGCGCCAAGGCACCAAGCAGGTTACCCAGTCAATTGCATACTATATGGATGCTACCAGTACTTTTGAAAATCAGCCGGCGCAATATCAGCTGCCCAAGAGCGTGGAAACCATTTATGAAGATACAGCGACCAAAGCATCTCGTACCGAAACTACTCACCATGTCTTTGACGAATGGGGCAACCCAATTGAAGACATCCAGTCTAATGGTGTACGCACGGGTCGCGAATTTTACCCATCAGTGGGTTCAACAGGATGCCCTGCTGATCCTCATGGCTTCCAGCGATACATCAAGTGCGAGACTGTGAGTCCAGCACCAAGCTCGTACCAAACTCCCATCAGGAGCAAGCAATACATTTACAGTCAATACAGAACTGCGTCTACATCTTATACGAGCTACTTCGTAGCCGTTGATAAGGTGCAGGCTCTTCAGGATGGTAAAGAGTTCTCTACTTGGGAATATTCCTACGTCGATCAGCCTGACAGCCGCGATCACGGTCGTCGTCAGCAGCAAATTATCAAGATTTCGGAAAAATGCCCAATGACGACTACTTTGAAGTACGACTATCCTGACTCGGATAGTATGAGACGTACAGTTACTACTAAAAGCTACGACGGATACACAGCCGAAGCAATAACATACTTGTCGACGCTATCTGGTCTTGCTTATACCCACAAGAGTATTGCAGGTGTTCAAACAGACTTTGAGTATGATAAGATTGGCCAGCTTACCAAGAAGGTTGTGTCTCCCAATACATCATATGAAGCAATTGAAGAGCACCGGTACAGCGTTCTGCAAGGCGACATTGGATATTGCGTGATGACAAAGGACGCCAAGGGCGTGCAGACACGCTACATTACAGATGGCTTGGAGCGCATATGCAAAATCGATAAGCAGGATGCCGACGCCGACGGTGATGTCTCCAACAGTACCTTCCGTACTGTGCAGGAGCGCAGCTATAACAACATTGGTCAATGTGTCGCAATGGTGGACAGCGATTGGTTGCGAACCAAAGGTGAACCAACCGAGCAGCAGCTACGTCAATCACTGGAGTACGATGATTGGGGCCAGACAAGTCGAGTACATGAAAGCAGTGGAATCAGTACTATCTTTTTTACGGACCCAATTGGCCAAGCACATACTGAAGGAATCGAAGGTCAGAGCAAGACTGAATCAAAATTTAATGACTTTGGACTCCCGGTTGAGACCGTCATCTACAATATTGATGGGTCAATCTATGCCACAACAGCATATGGCTACGACGGTTTGGGTCGCTTGGTCTTACAAAAAGATCCCCTGAACCGAGCTACGCAGTACAAGTTGGACTGCTTCGATCGTGTCACTCAAACAATTCGGCATGACGGCCAGGCTGTCAATACTACATATGCAGTCCAGAGCTCATCGATTTGGCCAACTTCAATAGACACAAACAATCATTGCGTCGGCAAGCAGCTATTCGACGGGCTGGGGCGGATCACTTTGCATGAAGTTGGTGGACGAGCCACAGCCATGTCGTTCGAAGGCTGCGCACCGGCGCCGTCAATAACTACTACGCCAAAGGGAGACGTGCGTCGACTTTCCCACGAGCCACAACTGGACTACGCTCTCATGGCTCTCACGAGCAAGGATGTCGCGGAAACTATCCAGTATGACGCTCAAACAGTCGCACCTGTGAAGCTCAAGAACCTCTACAGTACGACAGATCTCACGCATCTGCCCTCCGGCTTGGTTAATAAAGCGAGCCTTGACATTGAGAATGGGCCGATGTTTTCTACCGAATCGTTCTATTCAATGGCTGGCAAAATGCAAGGGTACACCAATCCCCATGGAGAGAAACTCGAGATCCAATACAACACCGAAGGACAACCGCGGCAATTGACCCAGGGCCCATTGTCCATCACTTTCGCCTATGACCAAGTACAACGCTTGATAGAAAGTTGCGTACAGGATGGGGCCAACAACAGCTTGACCACGCATCTCACTTATGATGATTTCAGCCGTGAGATAGGCAGGAGCGTCACAAGAGGAAGCAAGCTACTTCATCAACTCACCCAGACCTACCTTCAGACTGGCCATCTCGCGATGCGCCGTCTAGAAGATGGTAACGGTGAGTTGCTACGAGATGAAACGTTCACATACGACGTATTGGATCGCTTAGTGGGCTTTGAATGTCAGGGTTGCCAATCACCCGCCGACGAACTAGGCAACCAGATTCGGCAGCAGTCTTTCACCTTTGGGCCTTTTCACAATCTGGTTGACATTACTAGTGTTTTCCAGAATGGTGACAAGAATGTGAAAAGGTACACCTATGCCGATCAAGACCCTGGACAAGTCATAGGCATCACAAATTCACACCACAACTATCCCGCTAAAATTGACCTCAAGTATGACCAGAACGGTTGTTTGGTAAGAGATGAAAAGGGGCACAAGCTCGAATACGACTCCACGGGTCACCTCGTTACTCTACGCGATTCGCAGTCCCGGATCCTGAGCGAGTACCGCTATGATGCGTCAGGGAAATTGGTTTGCCAGCTAGTACCGGGTGAGGACGAGTATTATCTCCATTACCGTGGAAACACCCTGGTAGGCTATACATCGGGCAATGATCGCGTAAGTTTTGTCTCGGATGGTACATGTTACTGGGGACAAACTGTTCAGAAGGGAACGAGAAACACCCAGACTCAGTTATGGGCGTCCGACATGCATGCTTCTGTCACTGCTTGGATCAACAGTGACGAGTCTGATTCACACTACAGCCGGCAGTACACCCCGTACGGTTACAATGCGCAAGATGCGGACAAAGGGCCATCAATCGGCTTTAATGGACAATGGTGCGACCCCGTTACCGGGTGGTATCATCTCGGCAACGGCTACCGTGTGTATAACCCTGTGCTGATGCACTTTCATTCCCCGGATTCGTGGAGCCCGTTCCAATCTGGTGAGATCAATTCTTACGGGTACTGCCTTGGTGATCCAATCAACAATATCGATCCAAGCGGTCACTTCAGCCTCTTTGGCATCAAGTTCACTTGGCGCGACTTGGCAATTGCTGTTGTCGGCATAGCAGTCGGTATTGCAGTCGGCGTGCTCACTGGAGGTGCCGGGTTTGCAATTGAAGCGGGACTCGGCATAGCTTGCGGTCTGGCCTCTGATGTCATGACGGGCGCCGTGTATGACCAAGCAACAGGACATACTCCGACTTGGAAGAGCGTCGGCACTGATGCCCTGTACTCGTTGATTGGCGGTGTCGTTGGCGAAGGCGCGGGCAAAGTGCTCGGTGCAGCAGGCAAGTCAGCGGTCCGAGGCCTCAAGGGAATGCGTGAGGGCGCTGGTGTGCTAAAGGGGATGCGCGAGAGCCTTGGTGCGGTGACTGAGATGCAGGAAATCAGACACGAGTTCACTGGCGAGGCCGAGAATCTGCGTCTCGTTGGCAAGGGACCAGGGAGAGGAGAAAGGCGAGCCGCCAAGCTGGCCGCGCAAAGCGCTAGCACATCAGGTACGCCGACTGAAACTGTAACGAGATACACGGTAGATGCAACGCATGAGGCGAGAAGTTTTCGGATAGATGAAGCCGGACATGAAGACGCCGTCGCAAATTACCAACTATTTCGACGCGCCATTGAAGAGGAAGGAGTGCGGCCCGATGTTGCCGTGACGAGGATTAACAGAGCACCACATTTGAAGAAACTAGGTGAACCCAGGAGGCTCGGCAAGGAGGGCCCAATTGTCCAGACGTGGCAATTTCAATTAAATCACTGCCTGCGCGCGACGTACCATCTTCCACTTAGGAATCCTGGACGGATAGTATATATTGGGGACGTTGGAATGCATACTTGAAAGTAGGTAGTGCTGTCATTTGGGCATTTATCACCATCGTACATACATTACCTGCGTCTTAATGAAAGCTTCTTTGCCGTACTAGCAGTGATTTGTTGAAAAGAAATAAAAATGATATGCGGAGAGACGCTATGTGACGGAGTGAGAATCGCCCCTCGCTCAGGTAAATAGACAGAGGAGACTTTGTAGATATAAAGGTGCAGGCAGGTAGAGCGGCGAAGCGTTGGCAAGGGGTCGTAATTAGGTGCTAAGGAAGAATGGTATAAAGTAGCACTATGAAAAAGATGGGTTTTAAAAAAGACCGAGACTGGCTTTTGATTTCATATTTTACTTTCTATTTACTTTTATCCCTTTTTTTTTTTACGAATGTAGATGACGTTTTGCCTGTTCCGAGTTTTATACTTAGTCCGCTGTGCCGCCGTCCAAGCATGCAGAGGTAACTTGCGGTGGGGGTTGGTCGGCGTACCTAACCAAAAACTTCACAGGGACTGACGGTCTCTGCAGTTTGCACATCCAGCAACGCTTCACTTCTCATCTCGCCACCAGCCTCCAGCAAGTAAAAAGCCCTCAAGCCATTATCATGGTACGGATAAAGGAGAGATATCTTCTCGTCAATATACTCTACCCACCCGAGTCGGCCAACAAGCACAAATCTGCTGTGCCGTCCTTTGTGGTGCAGCATCAACCCACAGTGGAAAATCTTACCGCCCAGCTTCTTTTAAAGGCCATTCGCAACGACGTCTCTCTGCTATTTGGAGACCATGGCCTAGGGGCTCTTGGCGGGAACCTAGCAGGTACGTATACAAAGAGGCGCGCGGCACCGCAGTCCATCATCTCTAATATCCCTACCAGTCAAATACTTGTCCCTGGCAACGTCAACCATCGTTCTAAAGTGCCACAGGGAGCACTACCGCATGCTTTGGGCCGCGCTCACCCTCATGGACCATGTCCCGGTCAAGGATGGACGCCCATGTATTTTTCGCGTCGTGCGAGTGAGCGGCACTATACGGAAGGCTGAGGAGGAAGCAATTCGTCAAGCACGGGCTCTGATACTAGCAGCCAAAGACGGCAATGCCCTCAGTGCATTTTTACCTGTCGAGTCAGTCGACAACCACACAGAAGATGACGAAGAGGTTCAAGTAGAGGATGAAGATGTTGAAATGGTCAGCGACGACGGCTGACGGGGTATCATTGTTTTCTGACTACTTTGATGCCACTATCAGCTGGGACCGACATATCCCCAAAGTCTGGGTCCATCTCGGGGTTACTTGGCGCCGACGGTTGCGGCGGCTGTACATCCATGTCCATGGCCTGTTGTTCCTGCTCGCGGCGGGCCTCCTCTTCCGCCTCCTGTTCCATCCGGTCATACTCATCCTTCTGATCTATCCATCGCTCCTGGATATCCTGGACGTCCATCAAGGATGCCTCATTCCGCATGGTCACTGCCCACACGGTGTCGTTTGCACCCTCGGCGCTGCCAAAGACATATCCGCCGGCTCTATCTATTATCCGAAGAAGATGTGTCACGCTTTTCTTATTCTCAATTGCCAGCACTTCGTACCGCACCAGGCCATAGCTTTCAATCATGTTTGCAATGGCCTCGTTCAATTTCCCAAACTTGTCGCTTCGCAGCGCGGGAGATTCGGCCTCGAGATAGGGAGTCAGATACGTGAGGTCATCCACGTCTGTGTAGTATTCGAGGTTGAAAGGGAGTTCGTCATAGGATGCGACTTTGTCAATCTTGGAGAGCACGTTGACGTGTGGCATATCCATTTGGATCATGGCGCGAAGGGAAAGTAGAACATTGGACACGTATAGGGAGGGCTGGCTAAGGCAGATGGAATCTGAGAGGTGAACAGCAACAAACTTGACAGCATTAGTGCAAGCATCATCGACTGAATGACAACGTAACTTACTCGGAAGCCGTTTTTCTGCAATTTGTAAATTATGTTTCGTAAGGAGTTGTGATGTGTATATAGCTCGACTTGGCCAGGGCAGTCAAATAAAATATAATCCTGATCAAATTCTTTCAGGCCCTCTTCCAGCCATTCGTAGTTGTGCTCCAGCTCTTCGAGGGCGTAGAGAATGCCGCCGTTGGGACCGAGTCTGTCCTCTCGCATAATGTCTTCGAGCTTGACGAGGCTCCGGATATCGAGAGCGCACGGGTAATTTGTATGGTCATTTGCTGGGTCAAGATTCACGACGGAGCATGCGCGGCCGATTGCGCCCATGAATTGGTGCACTGTCGCCGAGTTAGTACCGCCATGGTGATGTGGCTCGGTGGTGGTGGGTGCGACGTACTGCCATCGCAGTAGGTGCTCTTGCCCGAGCCTGGGCTACCTAGCACGAGCTGAGCAAAGGGCATCGCGATGCCTCGGATCTTTCCACGCCTGCTTCTTTTCGGGACTGTTCTCAAGGCTCGCGATGCCTTGTACTGTAAGCTGTTAAAAGGTCAAACGGTCAAGCTTGCTTTTATCTTAGGTAGGATTATAGCGTGTGCCCCTCCAAAAGCCGCCCTAACTTTTCGGTGGGCCTTGCACTGTAGCGGCGAAACCTCGGGCTGAGCGGCGCTGGACTCCGCTAACTAAAAATTCTAGCTGCCAAAGCTCCTCCAAACAGGTAATTTTCCCTTACCCACGCAAAAATCTCCTCAGTTCTGCTTCCGCCCGCAGCTTTCTCGCTGACTGGCACGCCAACCTGCATGATGCCCTGCCACCGCGTCAGAGCTCATAACCAGTCATGGCGTCCGACCTGTCAACTGCTGCCACTCTGGCGGGCAGTCTCACTGTCGACATACCCGTCATGAGCACTTCGGCCGTTGAGGAGGTCTCCAAGGCAAGCTTCGGCTGGTTCGGCATCCTTGGCTGGATCGTCCTCAGCTTGATCAACCTCGTGTCCATGGCCCTCTACTGGTCCGCCCGCATCGTCACCATCACCATTCCCAGCCTACTCTACGCGCTGCTTTCTGCAAGCTGGACGGTGACGATGAACGCTACTACGCTGTACGTATTGAACACGTCTCGACTTGTGCCAGCTCTAACACCTTGCAGCATCTTCATATTGGTAGCAATTGCTTCAGCAGTTAGCTGGGTGGTGAGATATCGCATCCTCAACATGTACTCGCGACTACCACCCGAGCCTCAACGCAAGGAGCCAGACATCGATCTCTTCCCCGACACCCACGAGGAAGGAATGAAATCAGGGCTCTCCAACTATCTAGACGAGTTTCTTAGCGCCATCAAGATATTTGGTTATCTCGAGAGACCCGTTTTTCACGAATTGACCCGGAGCATGCAAACCAGGAAACTGATTGCAGGAGAGACGATCAATTTGGAAGAAGAAAAAGGCTTCTGCATTGTTGTCGATGGTCTGGTGGATATTTTCGTCAAGACCGGCCAAGATGCCCGTCATTCGGGCTACTCGTCAGCCGATCAGTCTTGTCATGCCTCCTCTGAAGACGAAGAATACATGGCCCGGGGCCAGCAACAGTATCATCTTCTGACGGAAGTCAAGAATGGCGCGCCCATGTCGTCGTTATTTTCTATCATGTCCCTCTTTACTGAGGATGTCAAGTTGACAGTCGTGGATGAGGAAGAAGGCGCTGAAACCGGCCCCTTCGTGCCAGCGTCGATGCCAAATACTCCAAAGCTCAATGCTAGGTCTGGCAGGCATATTATGGTGCCCGATCGCGACGCACCGCCGCAGGCGTCGTACGGAGTTACAGGCCCCAATATACCCCCCATGTCTCTCAACGATGCAGTGCCTACCATTCACCAACCACCGCAGAGACCTAAGGCACTGAAGCGACGTGTCTCGCAGTCTGTTCATCCGGACATCATTGCCCGAGCGACGGTGGATACCACAATTGCAATCATACCTGCTCAGGCATTCCGAAGACTCATCAAGATATATCCCAAAGCCACAGCCCACATCGTCCAGGTTATTCTTTCACGATTCCATCGTGTCACCCTCGCACACGCCTTCAATTACCTAGGCTTGACCGGTGAAGTTCTTCAGACAGAAAAGAATATTCTCAAATACACTTCTTGTCAACTCCCCAATATCTTGCGTGGAGACGCTCTCTCGCGATTAAAGGAAAAATTCAAGCGCGAGAGAGAACGAATGAAGGATGGTCAAGAATCGAAGGGTATTGCATTACACAATTCTACCGTCAGTCGCCGACGACGTGCGAATACAGCCCTCCGCAAAGATGCGGTAATGCATGCCCTATCTAAGCAGCGCACTTCGTCCATGTCTAGCAATGTTGGTTCGCCGCACGAACGTTCCTCTCGCCACAATAAGCCACAACCTGGTGACCTGCTAGCCAATATTCATCAGGCTCGAAGCGTTCAAACCCCGTCGGGCTTAGATCCCAAAACACCGCTTGCTCAGCAGTCTTTCAATCCCTTTGATTCCGAGAAACATGCAAGAATATCTGTGGACCCACGCGATCTTGCTGAAGAAGATGACCTGTTCCGCACTTGCATTCTCGAGTGCATCTTCAAGACCCTTGGTCTCGATCACGGTGGTACAAACTCTAGAGAGCCAGAATCGATAGAAGCATCTCCACGTATAGGTTACATGGACCAACGGCGGGCACGGACGGCTTTTGCGAGCAATGCTTTTGGGTTTATGGGCCCATTCGAGACGTCGATCGATGGCGAAACCGAATCTGTTACCTCTAGTAACATGGGGTTACATGGGACGCCGAGTGCTTATCTGCTCTCGCAAGAGATGAAGAATGAGATGGAAATCGTCTTCTTCCCAAAGGGGTCTGTCCTAATTCAACAGGGAGAAAGAACACCCGGTATATATTATGTTATCGATGGTTTCCTGGATATTGGCGTTAGCAAGGAAACTTCCCGTGATATTCTGCACAAGAACCGACCAAAAACACCAGAGACGAAAAGCCCGGACAGGCCTAGTAGCGGCGGTAGCCACGATCGACCAGAAGCTCGAAAACACAGTGCTCGTCGCCGCAGCGTTGCTCTGGTGAAGCCTGGTTGTATTGCGGGATATATCGGCGGTGTCTCGTCTTACCGCTCCTACATTGATGTAGTGGCAAAGACGGACGTCTATGTTGGCTTCCTTCCCCGTGCGTCTTTGGAGAGAATTATCGACAAGTATCCGATCATTCTACTCACCATGGCAAAGAGGTTGACTAGTATTCTGCCACGTCTCATCTTGCACATTGATTTTGCCTTGGAATGGGTTCAAGTCAATGCAGGCCAGGTCATTTTTCACAACGGCGACGAGAGCGAGGCTATCTACGTGGTTTTGAACGGTCGACTTCGACTTGTCGAGGATAGGAAAGATGGCGGTGTTGAGGCAAAAGCCGAGTACGGTCAAGGTGAAAGTGTTGGGGAGCTCGAGGTGCTTACAGAAACAGCTCGCTCCGGAACCCTGCACGCAATTCGTGACACCGAGATTGTCAAATTCCCACGGACGCTGTTCAACAGTCTCGCACAAGAGCATCCCAATATCACCATCAAGATTTCAAAAATCATAGCGGCTCGTATGAGGGCCATGGTGGATGACCCATCGAGTGTATTTGGTGCCGACGCCGGCTCTGGCTCCATCCGGAATCACGGTAAATCCACGATGAATCTGCGGACTGTTGCAATCCTGCCAATTACTGCAGGTGTACCTGTGGTTGATTTTGCCAGTCATCTCATGAACGCACTTTCTCAAATGGGTATGCCGAATGGTGCTACCTCACTCAACCAAGCCGCCATTCTGAACCATTTGGGCAAGCATGCTTTCAGCAAAATTGGAAAACTACGACTGTCTCAGTACTTGGCCGATTTGGAAGAAAAGTATGGACTCGTGGTTTATGTTGCTGGTAAGACCTTTTCCTTTGACTCTTATACCCTTTCTCCCAATCGAATGATGAGCAATCTAAAGCCAAAGGCACCGCCGCTGATGGTTCTTTAAACTCTAATTTTTTCCTGACACGATTGACTACTTACTACACTCTACCAAATCTCTTGATCCAGGATTTGTCAGTAGCTAACGTCTCAATAGATACCAGTGTTAATTCACCTTGGACGCAAACTTGTATCGCACAGGCCGACAGCATCCTGTTGGTTGGCTTGGCGGTTGGGTCGCCTGAAATAGGTGAGTATGAGCGATTTATGCTCGGTATGAAGTCGACCGCCTGGAAATCGTTGGTATTACTACATGCAGAACGCTATTCAAAGCCGGGCCTGACTAGGTCCTGGCTACGAAACCGTATGTGGATCAACGGCGGCCATTTCCACATCCAGATGGCTTTTACAAACAACGAGGTCAGGGTAATTCCGACTTCGAAGAAGCTCGGCCAGACGCTCAAGCAACAGCTGCAAATCTTGCAAATTGAGATTCAAAAGTATACGACCAAAAAAGCTCAGCGCTATTACATCCCTGACTCGCCAATGAAGAGCGATTTTCATCGCCTAGCTCGTCGGCTCTGCGGCAAGTCTATCGGCCTTGTTCTCGGCGGAGGCGGAGCGCGTGGTATTGCTCACATAGGCATCATTCGAGCAATCGAGGAAGCAGGTATTCCTATCGATATTGTGGGCGGCACATCCATAGGTTCATTCGTAGGAGCCTTGTACGCGCGTCATGCCGATGTGGTGCCCATGTTTGGCCTTGCGAAGAAGTTTGCTGGCCGCATGGCAAGTCTATGGCGTTTTGCACTTGACTTGACCTACCCCTCTGCTTCCTATACCACTGGCCACGAGTTCAACCGAGGTATTTTCAAAGCTTTTGGCAAAACACAGATTGAAGACTTTTGGCTCGAATTTTACTGTAATACCACCAACATTACAAAGAGTCGAAACGAGTTCCATACCAGCGGCTACGCATGGCGTTATATTCGCGCATCCATGTCTCTTGCTGGCTTGCTTCCGCCTTTGTGCGACGAAGGCAGTATGCTACTCGATGGTGGCTACGTCGACAATTTAACTGTCTCGCACATGCGGGGGCTCGGTGTCTCGAGCATCTTTGCTATTGACGTTGGTGCCGTTGATGACGACACACCGCAGACGTATGGCGACTCCCTGTCGGGCATGTGGGCATTTTTCAATCGCTGGAACCCGTTTTCGTCGCACCCCAACCCGCCGACGCTGGCCGAGATTCAGGCGCGCCTTGCCTACGTCTCGAGCATCGATGCGCTCGAGAGCGCCAAGCAAATCGAGGGCTGCATTTACATGCGGCCTCCGATTGAGGCATACGGGACCCTCGACTTTGCCAAGTTTGACGAGCTGTACCGTCTCGGATACAACTACGGCCAGGACTTTATGAAGAAGCTGCGCGAGCAGGGCAAGCTGCCGCTGTCTGAGGAAGCGGAAGCGAAGCAGTCTATGCGGCGCACGACTGCACGCAGAAGAGCAAGCATATAGATATAATTATACAGATAAACGAATGCACAAGAAGTACTGCATAATACACGATTCGCGCCCATTGAATACACGCAAATTTTGGATCCGTCATCTTGGTTTATTGGCCTAATGTAGAGGAATGCAACGCGATACACGTCTCGTCAGCATACACTGTTTCTCTTCATCTATATACAAGAAAGAATCGCTTGATTTACATCTCGTGCTTCGTTGTCCAGTTTATCACTGTGTATTCTTTACCTTGGCCAGCAGCGCCTCCGTCTCCTTGACAATCAAGTCAAACGTGGCCTGGACGTGCTCCTCGCGAACCGCCGCCGTGCTCGTAGACACGCGAATCGCAAACTTTCCATTCACCACGGTACACGTCAAATACACCTTGCCCGACGCGTTGAGCGTCTCGTAGAGCGTCTCGGTGCGCGCGTTCCTCTCCTGCTCGTCGTCCCCGACGACGCGAAACGAGACCAAGGCGAACCTGGCGCGCGTAAACAGCGTAAAGAGGTCCGGCCGCGCGGCCAGCTTGTCGTCGAGCGACTGGCCGAGGCGGATGCCGCGGGCGACGTGCGCGCGCAGGCCGGCGATGCCGTAGCTGCGCAGCACGAACCAGAGCTTGAGGGAGCGGAAGCGGCGGCCGAGCGGGATCTGCCAGTCGCGGTAGTCGGTGACGAGGTCCGAGTCGCTAAACTCGTTGCGCAGGTAGGCGGGCTTGATGCTGAGCGCGGCGATGAGGTCGGCGCGGGACCGCACCCACACGGCGGAGCAGTCAAAGGTGGTGAGGAGCCACTTGTGCGGGTTGAAGTTGAAGGAGTGAAAGGAGGCGAAGGGAGGCGTCAGGTGCTGGTACTCGGGGAGCAGCAGCGCGGAGCCGGCAAAGGCGCCGTCGACGTGCACCCAGACCTCGCCGCGGGGCTCAGTAGTAGCAGCAGCAGCAGCAGCAGCAGCAGCAGCAGCAGCATCACCGTTGCTGGTGGTGGTGGTGGTGGTGCCATTGCTGTGGCTCTTATTGTTGTTGTTGTCAGCGGCCAGCGTCGCGGCAATTCCCGCAAAGTCGTCGACGGCGCAAACGTCGGTCGAGCCAAACGTCGCCGTGAGGTAAAACGGCTCGAGGCCCTTGCCGCGCAGCTGCGCGAGCTTGGCGGCCAGCGCCTCGCCCGTCATGGCATACCCGCTCTCCTCGTCGACCGGCACCGTGTCGAACCTGACGCCCAGCACCTGCGCCGCCTTTTTGGTGCTCGAGTGCGCGCCGGCGCTGCCCAGCGCGACCAGCCTGCTCCTGTGCCGCCACGTCTGCTCCTCCTTGTCCTCGCCCTCTGGCAGGTGCGCCGTCGCCTGCGCCAGATACCGGTCCCTCGCCGCGACCATGACGGTGACAATGGCCTCGGACGCGCTGCCGTGGAGCACGCCGCCCCCGTGCGTCGGCCCGCCGCTCAGGAAGCACTCGGGGAGCGCGAGGGCCTTGGCGAGCCAGTCGAGGACGACCGTCTCGAGCTCGGTGACGGCCGGGGAGCAGATCCAGTTGAAGTGCGCGCCGTTGAAGGCGTTGGACCACATCTCGGCAATGTTGGCCGGGTGGCTGGCCGTGCACGCAAAAAACGCCATGAAGCCCGGGTGCGCCCAGTGCGTGATGCCGGGGAGAATCTTGGACTGCAGGTCCGCGGTGATGGCGTCCATCGACTCGCCCTCAAACGGCGCCGCGTCGGGGAGCAGCGGGCGGAGGTAGCCGGGGGAGACGTCGGCGAGGACGGGACGCGACGGGATCGATTCATAGTAGTCGGCGACTGCAGAGACGCGGCAGGGAAAAAAAAGACAACTGGGTTAGCCTGGGGGTTTTTGTGAGCAGAAACAGGCGAGTTGTTGCGGTTCGTTGCGGCGCGGGGGTGGTGGTGACGGGTGTGGGGGGAAGGAGTAGGTAGGAAACAAAGAGGCGGGTGGTGCAGCTGAGATCGGGCAGCTGCTGCGCTGCCAGGGAACGTGCAGAAAGGAGGAACAAGAGACCAGGAAGCCGATTACATACTCTCGTCGACGGCCTTTTTGGCCTGCTTTCTATACTCGTTGATATCCATGATTTGTCGTTGCGGTGGTGCGCGGTTTGGTGGTGCACGACAGAAACTTGGCTCTAAATACCACGCAAGCTCAAAGCAAAGAATATCTAAGCTTGTCAATTGACCAAGTCACGCAAACGGCAGTAGGGTGGGGGGGAAATGTCCATCAAATGTCAAAAAGGTTACTGTAGGGCGTGAATACGAGAAGCCAATAGCCAATAGTTTAAAAATGGAATCGCCCGGAATCGCGGTTCCGAACAGCCTCTGGGGCTCGTCTAGTCTCGTAAAGAAGAGGTCCGCGCTAGTTTGCAGTGTGTGGGGAGCAAGGCGAAAGGGACGACCGGTTGCGTTGACCTGAAAAACGATATCCGCTGAACAAGAGAACGAGTAGAAAGGAGTTGCTCAATTATTCGCTAAGCAAGTAGAGTATAAAAAAAATATGTAAATGGTAGAAATTACCCGGTGCGGTAAGGCATGTTGCCTCCTCCTCTCGCAAGAATCGCTGATGCCCGTGCTACGCCGTGTAAACTGAAAATATCTACAGACTCCAGATTCTAACATCATTCCGGTTCGTAAAGATGAGCGAGTCGCCAAGCACTGGTTGCTTAGTCGACTTTGATGGCGCTGCAACATAGTAAGTACATGATCAAATCATCATTTTTACCCGAGTTAACATACCTGTATATCCGCCTCACAAATGCATAGGCGCTCAAAAAGCCAATCGTGCCCGTCAAGAGACCGTACACGCAGCACGCAATCAGCGTGTATATAAAAAACAGCATGCTGCTCACAAATCCTGTAATGTGCAGCTTAAACATGTAATACCACACAGAGTATGCAAAGATCCAGACGGCGCTGCTGCCGCCCACGAAAAATGATTGCCACCACCAGTGGTAGTTTTCCGAGCACAGCTGAATGTAAATGGTCACGACCGTTACCTCAGCAATCGTCACGACTAGAATCACCGACACGACTGCAAGGAAGCCAAACATGTAGTAGTAGCCACTCTTGTTCTGCCACAGTGACTGGAACACAAAAAGCAGCTCGATGAAGATGACGGCAAATGGAATCAAGCCCGCCAGCAGCACCGCCTGCATCGATTTGCTGTACCATGCGTGGTTCGGCAGCTGACGAGGAATAGTCGTGGTTCTGGTAGGATGCTGCCACCCACCAGCCTTGACGAAACCGTAGTACGCGCCAGCGTACACCAGCGGCACCTGGAAGCAAAGCCACAGGACCACAATCAGAACAAGCGAGCCAAACGGAATGGCCGTGCTGGAGGCCTGCGCCCACACAAACAGATTCACAATGAATACGAGCCCAAACATGAGCCCAGGAAACAGCAGCGCTGTCACCATGGCGTTCTTGCGATAGTCTTTGCCATCAAAGCTCTTGAACACACGCGCGGAAAAGTAGCCTGAAAAGACGCCCGCAAATACGAATAAGCCCACACCAACACTGATGAAACCACCACGGAAGCTGGGGTTCAAAAATCCCAGAGCGCTAAGTAACACCAGCCCCAGGGCCATGAAAAAGAGCTGCATGCCGGACCCCACGAGTGGCGCGAGCAGATAGCCACGCTGAGGTGCTCGAAAGACGTCTGTGTGCAGCTGTTTCCAGCCCGTTACATCTTCCAAAGCCTCTTCAGTATCAGAGAGATCAGCATCCAGACCATCGCCCCCTTGGTCCAATAATCCTGTGGGCACGTCTTTCTTGGCCCGCTTGCCACGAGACTTGCTCTCCATCGTCTCCTTGTAGCCTTTGATGTCCGAGTTGACGGTGCGCGCAAAAATGACCATAACAATGGCGGTCAACATGCCGCAGATGATGAGGGAGTTGACAATGGCAAGCCAGTGAATGCGCGCACCATCCTCCTGGTTGACAAAGTACAAATCCCAGCGGTGGGACCACTCGATCGTATTGTCTTCTCTAAAGTATACCGAGTATGTGTACGGAACAGTTAGAGTGCCAGACTCACTATCGTCATCGAATGATCGTCGCTCGGTCTGCAGCAACATTTCGTCGCCATAACGCGGCGCGGTTTCTGTCGTCGTGTTGGGTCCCATGTGGAGCTCTAGTGCGTGCTCAACATGCTGCAAGTCGACGGGACAGCCCTCAGCGTCCCGTTTGCTTCCATTGCCAGTGCTCTTGGGATAGACCTCGAAGCCTACCACAATGTTCTCGCCACGGTCGCCAGCCTTGCCAGGGGCCTTGCGATAGCGGATGACAATCGTGTGGTGGTTGTTCAGGTAGTAGTGGGTTTGCCCAGTCGAGGGCGACAATTCGCTGTAACCAAGCTTGAACCCCGAAGCATAGTATTTTCGTGTCTTGTCGACACTCACGTAGCTTGTGGCGCCGGGCAGGTTATCGACGATCCACTCGGTCACGTAGGTATCACGGATCATCTCCTTGGCGCGCCGCAGGTCATCTGCGTTGAGCTCCTTGGTGCAGAGAGCTTTGCAATGCGTCTCCTTGTTCATAATCAATTCAATGTCGGACGTTCGGATTCGATCGCCACGGAGGACTTCGCCAAGATTGAGGGGCACGTTCTTGCCGCTAAGCAGGCCACCGAGAGATTTGGGATGTTCTGACGGAGGACAGACAAATGGGAGGTCGTAGTACGCATACTGAAGCTGGGTGCTGTCGGAGTAGGCTTTGTTGACCATGAGAGGTACCGGCTCGCCAGTTTTGTAGCTTTTGATCGAGTATCCTACCACCAAGTTAGCCATGACCTAGGCACAAAGGAGAAGCGGCGAGGCCGCGCGCAAGGTGCGACATACCTGGGATGTAAAAGGCATCTACAGAAGACAGTAGCAACAGGGACGCCAGACCACCAAGGCCAGAAGCTCGTAGCCTGACCATGGTGCACAAGCAAACTGTCAGGCCGTGCGACACGGGGTAGAGAGTATTGGGCTCGGCTGCTTCGGAGTCAAGAATGAGTGCGGCAGAGACGATCTAGGGTTAAAGATATGTCGGATCGAAGTCGATGGCACGCAGATAATTTTCAATCACTCATCAAGATTTGAGCCCCTCACAAGCAGCTCGAATAGGAGCTGTGGTTGGAATTGGTGGTGGAAACGAGTGTAATGGGCACTAATGGCCACGCAGGATCGACAAGGGTGAATACGAGGGGAGCTCGGGGTGTAACGAGGAGGCACAATTGAAGAAGGCGTCTCGTACAATGCTGATTTGGATGGAATAAGGGTTGCGTCGACTAGGTCGTGAAACTGTGTCACGGAAGCGAGAGAAAAAGAGAAAGGGTTGAGGAGAAATGAAGCTAACGCTAAATGCACAAATGCAATCCATCTGTCTTGATGAGCGATACAGGGTGCAAGGGGCGGGGCCGATTGAACGATGGGGAACGGAATGTGAGGTCCCACCACAACGGATGGTCAGTTGGCCTTTTTTTCAGGGTGAGCACATCGCTGTAATCAAGCATTTACAGTGGACTTTTGGTCTCTGCCACGCACTGTACGAAGAAGGCTGCTGGCACACAATTCGGAGGGAAGAAAAGGGGGGCCCAACCAGCAATTGGCAGCCCGACGGTACTTTATTTTTAGCGGCGAATCAGGCCGCCCAATTTCTGCGGAAGTGCCCGACGACCAATCACGTGCCGCGCAGCTGCCACGCCTCGCAACCAGGTCCGAACCATGGTCCATAAGTTAACTACTTGCATGGATCGGCAATGACATGATGGATCTAGCGGGCTGATGCGCGACACAAAAACCGATGCTGACATCTTGAAGCCTATAGAGATTTTGACCATGTCGTGATTGCAAAAGTGAATGTGTTGAGAACTGCTCTTCTAAGAGCCAGTATGTCTGTAACTATATTACCGAGTATATCTATGTATCCTTTGTAGCAGATGATGTGTAACCTTCAGAATGACCAATACCTAAGAAAAAAATGACAACGCTCGCAAATGTCTATACATTTTACATTTCCCACGTAGACGCTTGAAGAGTCTAGTATCAACTATAGAATGCTCCTAAAAAAATGATCGAGTTTGAGAGCAAGGCTATAAGAAACAAAAAAGCAAATTCTCAGTGAATGGCAGGTCGTGGGTATCGTTATGGAAATTAGGCGACCGGTGCTACTTGCATGGCCGCTCTACGGCTCAGCTCGCTGTAGCCAGGTAAAAGAGTGTTGGTCTGAGGTGCGTCGTCAGAGGCGGCGCGGCGAATGCGCGGGCGGAGGTAGCTGTCCGCCTCGGCCTCGTGGTCACGGGCCATGACGCTCTCGAAGCTGGGTAGCGCGCCACCCTGGGGATCGTCGTAAATCGTCTCAACGCCGACTTGGACGGGCACCGACAGTGTCATGGTAGTGTTGGTGGGTCCGACACTGACGCACAGCTGAAGGACGTAGGTACGTGAGATTAAGCACGAGTGGAAGGTGGGCAAGAAGATCTTGCGGTTGGTATTGGTGATGGTGAAGGGAAGATCGAGGCTGGCGACATGCTTGATAGGCGAGGCGGCCTTTTTGTTGCCGCTGCTCTTACCTACGGCGTCACTGTCCGGCGACAGGTTCGAGGTTGAGTAGCCCGAGTCGCGACGACCCGCGTCAACTTTTTCCTGCAGCCAAGAGATCTTGTCTACAGGCGTGTTGAAGAGGTTGCTCGTCGTGGTGTAGTTGAGGCACGGGTTGCTGTGATACGCGGTACGCGGGCCCAGATTAGGTAGGTAGTTGACGGGGGCAGCGCCGAAAAAGGTCGTAGATAGCAGCTTGCCCGAGACCGAGTTGATCTTGGGCGGGGCGGTGTCGACTGAGTCGGGAACGAACTCGAGCTTGATATGCGCGACCGGCATGGACGCATCGCGGCCATCGGCGGAGAACATGACGGCCTCGGGCTGGGTCGAGGTGGCCGTCAATTTGCCCGTCTTGGCAGAGAAGAGGTTCTTACGAATCGTCTTGGTCTTGCTCATGGTATAACGCTCGTCACGAAATGTAATGTCGAGGGGCGCATCTTCAGGACTGGCGGGGAGCACGTTGACGACGTGCTGGCCTTCCATGACCTTGAAAGCTGGAGCGTCCCGGTCCTGCTTGACGGCGCGAGCCTTGACGGCGTACTCGATCTGGGCCATCTCGGGGGCCAGGTCGTCAGCGCTCCAGAAGCCAATGGTCGGGGGCAGGCGCAAGTGGTGGTCGAGGACAGTGTCGACATCGCACTGATGCTTGCAGGCTCCAATGGGGAGCTGGTGAGGGACGACAAAGTGGAAGGGTATGGTGTATGTGCGGCCGGCCTTGAAGACACGGTCCTCGGGAATATCGTCCTCGGAAATGGGCATGCGCAGTTTTAGGAAAGGTCTGAATGAGTGTGAGGGGTACTGCTGGACAAAGTCTAGGCGTGTGGCGGCGATGCCAGTGAAGACAATGTCAAAGTGGTCAAAGGCAACGTCGCGCGCCGTCTTGACAATGGCGCGGCCAGCAACGACGGAACCCGAAGTGTAGACTTTGGAGTTGTAATGGCGATCGATTATGACATCAATGGTAGGCTTAAGGGCGGCTACCGCCTTGGAGCGAGCAGCCGCCCGGCCGGTAGGGTCATTGGCGTCGGGCATTACGTATTAGTTTTCTCAAGAGATTTTCAGACTTGTGGAATCGGTATGAAAATGCTTCGGGTGCGTTTTATTTGCGTTGCTTGCGTTGTTGGTAGATCGAGCTTGTATAGAGAATTGCGCGTGTGTAAGTGCGGCGATCCCAGATATATACCTAGGTGGACGATGCCGTGTGAATGACGTGCGTGTGTGGATGACAAATGGTCGAGCGCGAGGCTGGCAAAGGGCGCGACTTGTCAAGTTGGCGGCAGAATTAAATATTAGGAAACACCAGCTGCCGATCAACGAGCGAGCAAGTATTGTGGGAAGGTTGAGGTGCAGTGATGAGGAGGATGCGACGAGAAGGTTTCAAGCAGTAGGTAGGCAAGCAGGTCGGGCAAAGGTGTGAGGGCAGAAGCTCTTTTTTATTTCACACGGAAGGCAAGCTGGCGCTGGTCACTTGACATGGGGACGAAGGGGTACTTTTTCCAGATAAAAAATTGGAGAACGAGCTCGACAGGCGAAAAAGAAAAGGCAATTCAGCACGGGAAAGTAAAAATAAATCATGAAGACCTAATACAACGGGTATAGGGGTGGCCAAAGAGGCTCAAAGTCGGATCGAAACGGCCGCGTGCAACAACATGGCTCGGATGACTGGAGCGTGTCTGTAGCAGAGCTCCAAGTCTAGGAGGGGTGTGGAGGGGCGAAAAAAAGGACCCCGAGAGGGTCAAGCTCCAGCATCTCCAGCATCTCCAGCATCTGGCAGGGCCCGAGCTCTGGTTGGCTCGTCTGTTTGCGTGGGTTGGGTTGGGCTGGCAACTGGCAGCTGGGCAGCTGGAAAGAGCGCAAACGCAAACGCAAACGATGGTGAATTAGTTATGCCGGCTACTGCCAGCTGCTACCAGCTGCTCCCAGCATGCATTTGTCTGCGGTACGTAATAGGACGGGTGTGGCAAGAGCAAACGCCAACTTCTACTACAAATTTACCTAAGATAAATAGGTATGGAAGCGCTGTAATAGAAGCGTGTTACATGTGTTACAGCGCTCTTACAGAACCTTTGTCCTCCGATTCGGACCCCATTTAGAAGGTGTTTACTTGGTGTGCTTGGGTCGGCGGGCAAAACTAGAAAATTCTGTAGCTCGCGCCACGACCCAAAAAAAAGATTCCATCACTCATGGAAAAATTCTGCCATCTCCATCACGAGCACTACAGAGGAATCACACACGATGCTCCCAAACATGCATCACCAGCCTAATACCTTTACAACACCGCCATCATCAGCGCTCATCATGTCTCATCATCGCACATGAACTTTCCGCATTTTTCTACGCCGTCATCTTGTTGACTTGTTTATTTTTCTTTTCTCGCCCCTTGCCACGAACGTAGGTGGGAGGCTTGCCGATGGGAGGGGGAGGAACGGAACGTCCGAGAACCGCGCTGGTTCATTACACAAGCACCAGGAAAAAGTATGAGGCTGAGGTTCACGATGCCTGGTCTCTTTAGTCAGGCACTCCCTGCCATGACGAGAGAAGACGCCCCTGTCATACCCTCCCACCAAGTCATGAAGCTCCTCCCACCATCTTGTCATCAGCAACCCGTATAAGCGGTGACTTGCCAGTTGCCAGGTCATACATGATGATGAATGACAGAGCGCCTTGAAGCTAAATCTCGATGTGATGCCGTGTCAGCCATTGATGAGCTCGATGAGCGTGCAGAGTGTGCTGGTGTCGGGCCGCAAGTGGCTCCTATGATTTCATGCAGCTCCATCAAGTGGCACCAGTTTGCGATGGCGAACTGTACGAAAGAGAAGAATAAGCGACTTGCACGACTGTGCGAGGTCCAGTATTTTGCTTGTGAGGCTCGGCGGGGGGTACCGGTAATGGCTGCGCGTCACGCCACACGGAATCTACGAGGCGGTTGCTCACATTGCGAAGCACACCCACCCACGACGGCGGCGGCTATGGGACCCAACCAACCTGCTTTTTTCGAAGACATTATAAATGTTGCTTCTCGACGGTCGTCGATTCGTCCATGTTGAGTAGCGGTATCGAGGTCATAGATAACACTGCATGACGTGACAGCTCCTTTGCACTCATCAGCTCATTAGGGGCACTTGCGATCCGTCGTTCCTCTTCCATTACTACGGTACTACCTTTGTGCATATGCGCCGGGAGCCACGAGGTCATTGCTCGAACTCCATGTTCAAATCATCTGGAACAAAGTCTGGTTCGGTCTCGAACTTTTTTGATGGGGCGGCTACGCTGCCCTTTCGGCGGTGGATCGGAGGTTATGCGGGAATGAGGAAATGATGAAGTAACAAGCTGGAAGCCACCAGCCAAAGGAGCCTCCTGCAAGCCATGCCGCTGCCACCACGGACGCAGCCTAGCAACCTAGCTCGTCATCCCATTTCCCCATTATTCCCCAATATTTCGATGGCTCAACTTTTTCAAGGGCGGCTCACTAGTGCGCTTCCGTCAGCGGGAATGCAATCTGATGCCCTATTTGGGAACAGTGCTGGCAGCGGATAGGGTAAGTCTAGGGCAAGATTTTGCTACCTAACCTAATTATACCCACTGTCGATTCCGGTGCCCATCGTTGTCCCAAGGATTCATTCGCAGCCACACGCATCAGCCACTCCATTTTATATACACGAACTCTTCCTTTGACTCGACAAAAGACACACGACGTATACCATTCACCAAGAGTCTGCGGGTGGGCATCGTGCTACTATGTGCTGGCATTGTCTCGGGGCCTACATTTTGAGCAATCTTTTACCTGTTGCAGTCTGTTGTCTTTTGTAACGTCGTGGCCACACTACCTACTCTTTTTCCTTGTGCCCATCTTGCCTCTTGCGGCGACGCATGCCTCCCACCACTGCAACACCGGGCCAATCCGGCCAAAAAAAACTTGATATTCTATGCACTAGCAAATCTCTTGCTGCCCTGATTCTTACTTGAGCCTCACGCCAGCCCAACCTGCGGCAGCCGGCTGCTAACAGCCTCGGATCTCGTTAGTTTTCCCTCTGGCGTTTTTCAGCCGCCGACTACATTGTTGGTTGGCCCTTCCGATTTTTGTACTCGCGTCATATGGAATGATGACCGATTCGTCAAGCTCATCATTCTTTCCCTCGTCTTCACACGTCTTTCCTCACAAACTGTCCAGCCCCGCAATGCACAGTAATTAGTAGGTAACGGTATTCGTCAATCGTCACCAGCCACAATGCCACCCCCCAACCTCGACGACACTCCCAAGGGATGGACAAAAAAAACTGCCGCTTTTAAAATACCACCTAACTACC
>JARJPL010000057.1:0-72133 GCA_030782805.1 Aschersonia sp. MBC 622
CCCCCCCCCCCCCCCCCAAGAAGGGAAACACGGGCTGATCGGTGGTGAACGTGATGAGCTGCAGAAGCGAAAGCGAAACCAAGCATTCCGGCGACGCCGGAGCCTTTAGTCCTCGACGGCTTGAATAAGTTATTAATGGAGGTTGGGGGAGGGGCGGGCGTTGCGCCTCGCGAGCCACGGGCTTCCAGGCGATCAACTTGCACTGGGCAAAAGGCGGCGGCGATGCGGTGAGGGCTGTGTAGTTAGTTAGCCAACTTTATTAATAGGGGGTAAGTAAGTAGCTCATGGTTTGGTATTTTGTTGTACGGGCATTGTCAGCTGAGAGCTACTGGAACCCACAAAAACCTAAACTATCAGCAATGAGCACGGCGAGAGATGGTTGGTTCGTCGAGGCTTATATCCGATGAACCTGGGGTCAAATTGCATTCGTAACCCTTTGTAATCTGACGTTATGCAGCTCGGCGCAGCATCAGATCTTGTGGGCATCGCTGGCAAATCACAAGCTATAGATGTAAACGTTCAGGATAGGGCATACGAAGGGGGGGAAGGGGACGATCAGCAGATGTCGAGGCAGCGGTGGCAACTTTTGCAGCGAACTGTTTACGATTCCGCACCATGGAAACAGGTAATTCTCACAAAAACGGCTGCCTCGGAGCGCGCCCGACGCGAGGTTGATCGAGAAATGTGCGCCATACATGATTCCAAGTACATGGACAGTTGCATCATCTTCGTAGCGGGCTCGCAACCATCACAGCTGCATTGCCGCGCACTTGTGAAAGTTTTTTCGGGGAGAAAACAGGGAGACAACCGAGTCTTTGTCATCTGCAATCTACCAGTAGTACATGACTGTGCATGTATGCGAGATAGACTACGCCATAGTGCCGTGGAATAGTTCGTCTCTTGCATGGACTGGGGCGGCTGATGGAGTGAAGGTGCGAGACTTGACGGCGGTCATGATGCCGCACTGTACACGAACCCTTGGAGAGGCCTCAGATACTGTCTATGTCTGGATCTCGTAGAAACAAACATCTGAAAGTCTCCGCAAAAAAAAAAGAATCGTGTTTACTAAACAAACGTACTGTACGGAGACAAGCTTGAGACGGTGTTGTCATTCACGACAACGAGGGCAGATGACCCCAAGGGAGCCAATGCATACCCCCCCAAAAAGGACCAGAGGTTGCAGAGCCACGAGTTATTTGCGACAAAAATCGTCATGGTAGGATCAAGGTACAAGAAACGACGCGTCGGGCAGAATCCGGCCTTAGTTTCGCTTCGTCTCTAAAGAGTGTTCCTTTCGCCGACCAGGTCTCGGGCAACTCATTACCCTTGTATTAGTCGATTCATGGCGAGACAATCCATCTTCAGCTCCCCTGCGTCAATAAAGCGGAGAAAGCTCAAAGCAAAAGATGTCAGCACACAAAAACAGCTACAACATCAGATAGTGCCGTTATCGTCGTACAGATGACGCGTGGTAATCTTTGAAAGGGTGTGTGTCCATTCCGAATTTCCAGGCAGCGAGGAATGAATGAGTCTGGCTAGTGGGAGTGTGATGTTCGGAATATATATGGGGGTCATCCATAGACGCCCACTAGGCAACTTGCAACTTCTGGGTTCTCGGTACGATACCGCGAGCACCCATGACCAGAGGGTAACAAAAAAAAATGAAAAAAATAAAAAAAATAAAAAGGGCGGTCGCTGGTTTGGAAACTAGAGGAAACAGAAAACCTACAGCATCGTATCGTGGCACGGCCGGCTGGGGGCGAGGTATCAAGCGTGTTGGAGGGGGGCGGCCACATGTCCACACCTGGGACGAAGGGGCGCCTCACGCAACACAGTCCGCAATGACTTTGCGCGCACTCGATTTCCTCTCTTTCCGGTGGTCCTCCATGGCTCTTCTTGTTGTTGTTGTATTTTTCCGTCGAGTACTTTTTTCTCACTGCGTCATGTTTGTCATGGGTGAGTGCGCGCGTGTGTGTGTCTACACAACTGACTTGACCGTGCAAAGGTGATGTAGTGGCGAGCAAAGGCAAGTGGCGAGGAAAAAGGCGAGTGATGAGTCTAACAAGGTGAGGATGCACATGTACCAAGAATTGCATGATCCTTGATCATCCCGATTAGAAAGAAAAAAAAGAGGAGACTCAGTGATTTATTACGTAGATGGGCCTAACCAAGGGATCCCATAGGCGCAGGAGAAAGGGACCAGTGCCTACCTACCTACTTACCTACCTACTTGCCTACTTACCTATGTATGTATGTAGCATTGGCGAAGACGGACAAATTTTACCGTGCCGTCTTCTCCCACCATTACTACAAACCACCACCACCACGGGTCGCGTAGGCACACTATTTGTGTCTACATGGGGGAATTTTCAGTAGTGTGTTTCTGGTATAAGACCAAGGCTGCGCCCCCTTGTTGAGCCAAGAGGCCTTCGTTGTGTTTGTTTCTCTTTGTTGCTCTCTTATCCGTGCAAGTTTGCATGTTTTATAGTTCCGCCATTTTAACAGATTTGCAGAGAAGCCCGGTACAAGTCTCTTACAATCACGATTACACAAAGCAAAGTTATTCCCGCCTCTTCTCCTTCGGTACTCGATTGCAGGGAATCTAGATTTTACAGTTTTCTTCTTGGTAAGTGACGACTCTTTTCAAGTGTTTGTGCGCCAGAGCAACGTATACCGCCGCAGTATTGGCATACCACGCCCTGTCTGGCTAGTTGGGGGCTTCCGTCCGATTTCAGCTGGCAGAACGGCAAATGTCCCCAGATTCTTAAGCATGCCTATTTCAATATCTGCTTCTTTTCTCTTGTTCGACTTTCTCATTTTTTCTGGTTGTTTCCTGACATTTTCTTGCATCAAGTCGCGTCCTGCTCAGCCGACTTATACACGGTTGCATTCTGACCAACCACGTGTTATACTGCATACAGATTCGGCGACCACCACAAGCAGCAGCGTGGAGCCGTGACGTTGCGCAGCATTTTGCGGGAAAGACGGGAGAAAAAAGTCTGACAAGAACGGATATTCGACGTTTGACAATTTTCTCTCTCTCTGGGTACCTCCCTTGGCGACAAGTCGACGACAGCCTGGGGCAGTGATTCAGGATTAGGCAGCGAGTGATGGTCTTGGCAGCAGTGGGCGAATCAAGCGCGAAAAAAGAAACGACGGGAATACAATACTAGTTTCTCCTTGTCTCTCTTCTTTTTTTTTCTTTTTTTTTCTTTCCTTTTTTTTTTCCTTTACCGGTTCCGAATCCGCGTATCGACAACATTTCGTCCGACATGGGATTTGCCGAAGTGTTGCAGTGGACGGGCGGACCGCACTCACAGCGGCTGCTGCTTGGGCGCGAGCGGGAAAACAGGGGACGACGTTCCACTGGGAAAGGGCAGGATAGCGGGGGATTCATTGACGGACAGCATCCACAAGCGCTGCACAGGGGCCAGCGACAGCATCTTCAACAGTCACAACAGGCGGCCCTGCAGGCAGCCCTACAGGCGGCTCAGCAGTCAGCTCAGCAGCAACAGCAGCATCATCACCATCAGCAGCGTCATTACCAGCAACACCAGCAACAGCATCACCATCAACCGCAGCCCCTACAACTCCCTTACCGTCGTCCACCCTCTCCCGCTCCATCACCACCCGATTTCATTTCCCCTCAAAGGGCCGCAGCCGTCACAAAGCTCCCCCAAGGCAATACCACCACCACCACCACCACCACTTGTCGTGATCCTCCTCTCCCTCTTCCTCTTCTTTTCCCCCCACTTCGCTCGCCGCCTTCCCCCTCCTCTACTCCCCCCTCTCTCCACCGTCACACAAGACGTCTTGCCTCGTCCGTCTCCTACTCTTCCTCCTCCACCCACCGACGACGCTCGTCACGGCCGCCCATTGCCAACATGCCCCCCGAATATCGCCATGCGCGCAGCTCCAGCATGAGCATCGCCAACTCCTCCACTCGCCCAACCTCGTCCGTCATGCCCAGGAGTCCTCCCAGTACGTTTCTCTCCCCCTTCCTTCCCTCTGCCTCCGCGCTTCGTGCCCCAGCTTCCGAGCCCAACGGCGCCGCGCCCTCGTTTTTTTTTTTGCCGCGACTTTGCCCCCGGCGGGTCCGTCGTTCGACACCTGCCATCCAACGAACTGATCACCCAACTAATTGTCAACGCTTTACCCAACACGCGCCTCCCTTGCATCTTCAATTCATTTCGAATCTACCATTTCGGCCTCTTTATCAAAGCTAATTCGTCATTTCTGCCACAGATACTTCGCATGTTCCCTGCAAGTTTTACCGTCAAGGCGCCTGTCAGGCTGGCAATGCCTGTCCTTTTAGCCACGAGCTGGGTGTCGCATCCGAGACTGTCTGCAAATACTTTGCCAAGGTGAGCCATACTAATTCATTCATTATTTGTGTTTATCTCAAGCTCTGTCGAGTCTTGGTAAACCTCCAACTTGTCTCCGACTAATCATTGATATCAGGGAAATTGCAAGTTCGGCCCGAAATGCGCAAATATCCACGTTCTCCCCGACGGCCGCCGAGTCAACTACGGCAAAAATGGCTTCACAATCGTAACCACTCCCCTCGCTGGCAGCCCCGCTGACCCGACCTCGCCGACCTCAGCCGCCGCCAACACTACCTACAATCAATCCTCCGCCAGCGCCCTCACCACATCTCTCTACGAGGCCGATCAGTCTGCCTTCCCCAGCTACCTCTCCGAGAGCCGACAGCAGCTCCATGACCATCAGCTAAACCTCGACAACGGTCACGCTTCCGAGCCTCCCTTTGCCTTCCCCGAGAGCTACGGCTCGCCTCGCGATGGATTTGCTTTCTCCCCCGCGAACGCCAAGGGACTGTCCATTCTCGACGCCCCAATGCCCGCCTCCTTCGACTCGAATGGCATCTCCAACGCCGCACGTTTTCCCGCAGCTCCGTGGCCATCATCAGTTCCCTCCAAATTCGGTCTTGAATCTCCGGCTTCTTCTCTTAGCAACGTCAAGGATTCGAGGACTTCCGATACCCTCAAGCTTTTGCACAGCTCAGCCTTTGGCTATTCGGACCAATTCCCTACAGCCGGCAGTCCTCCGAGCTCAAATCCGTTTGGTTCCGAAGAATACTTTGGCAAGAGGGCCATGCACTCGTCAAGATACGCAAAGCCCAAGATGCTTAGCTCTAGTGTACCAAAGACAAATGTCGATCGCGATTGGGAAGCCAGCTTTGCTTTCGGCGACGATGTTGGTGACAATGGGCCCGAAAACTATGTCCCAGAGAACCTTCAGGATCTTCTAACACCGGCTGAAAAGGCCAGAAGAGGGTCTATGCGGGGGGAGAATGATGTCAACATCGAGAGTCTCTCCAAATATGGAAGTCCTTTGGCCTCCAGCCCAAGCCGCTGGGGCTCTCTTTTCCAACGCCAAAAGGAAGAAGAAGAGCTATCCCGCTCTGCCAGAAACGCCGCCTCCCCCTTTGGCCACGTCGGTAGCCCTCTACGAAATTCAACACTCGCTCAAACCATGGGTAATGAAGCTTTCGGGACCAGTGCACCCGGCCGCCCATCGTCCGCAAGAATTGGCAGCGACTCCATGTCTGTCCTTTCTCAGCAGTTTCAACGCAGTCGCATTGACGACGCTACAACCAGCTCCAGCCCGCGTCTACACCCCGCATCTGCGAGGACCGTAGGTCCCCATCCAGTGGGAAAGGACCGTGCCATGGAACGCCATGTGTCTACTGGTAGCATCAGCTCGTCTGTCACTGGTCGCTTTACTACTCCCATCGACGAGGAAGACCCTGCCTTCGTCTTTAGCATGGAAGAGGACGACCCGGTTGCTGCTGCACGTATGCGTAAGCGAGCTTCTGCCGGTCTTGGGATGAGCAGCTTCAATAGTTACGCCGGTGCCGTTACCGGCAAAGGGCAAGATGGCAAGACAAAGGATAGCAAGAACCCATCGACTAACGGTCGGTGATGGAGGCTTTGCTTATCCTGTTGCGCACACTCTACACTTGCGTCGTCGAACCACTTGCTTGATGAGACGCTTAAAAAACAGCATCTGCTACACACGTGGCTCTAGACACATTCTATGGCTGACATGCACCCAAGGAGTGGTCTCAACCCAGTCTCTGCGTCGCCATATGTTGTTTGCTGCCTCGACATTTCAAATGATACCGGCGTTTATTGCTTTCCTATTTAGGCTACTTGGATACCATAAAAACATTCAAGGAAGCACATGTTTTGGCACTCATTTACGAAAGAGGGGAAGGAAAAAAGACGTGGGTCGAGAATGGAAAATTTACAAGGGATGGGTCATCTCTCTTTCTCTCTATACATGCTTTTTGATCCTCTGCTAGGGACGGGTCAAAAAGTCCTGGTTGGACGGCGCTTTGCTCTTCTACTTTCTGTATTCTGTTTTGTTCTTGTCGCCATCGGTTGGGCTCTTGCATTTGCTTTGTTGTTTTCTTCTGGAGTTTTCTGACAAGAGAGAGAAAAACAGATGCAGTTTTCTTTTCATTTTATTTTTTTTATTTTTGGATTTCCATCTTTGTTTACCCTTTTTTTTTTGTGCAGATTAACGTCTTGCTTTTACTATTGTCGTTCCTTGGCCTTTTATTTTCTCTTTTATGCCTGTCTTGTTTACAACCAAATCGGATCATGATGCACGCAAGCTTACCATGGGGCTATTTGTAATGTCTGTTTTGAGTAGTTGGTTCGCCGTGTGGCACATTATAGAAGGGAGACTGTGTATTAATCCCGCGATACATTACACTTTTGCAGCTACTCTTGAAGTCCATGTTGCGATCATACTTATGGTGGTACAAATAATGTGTCTGAGAATGCCCAAACAGTAGTACATCGGTCCATTTGGTGACAGTTGGTAGCTCAGAATGCCCACCACGAATCGTCAACCATCGTGGTCTCAGAAGACTGGTGGAATCGCGAGTAGCCAAGCATGTATGTATGAAATGTGTACGCCAGAGATGTGAAATGTTACAGAAATCCTTTATATTTCTTGTAGAAAAGATCTTCCGGGTCCTAGTCCCTCTTCAAAAACTCCATCATTTCTCCCCTGCTTCCATCACACGTAGATGATTTCTCCTCTACTCATGCTTTGCTGCGCATAAAACCGCTCCGCCTGTAAATATTGTACAACTGTGTGGTATTTGGGGGTTCTTTATTTTGTAGATGTTGGCATTCGCCGTCAAGCCACGCAGCTCGCTCGCAACGTTTTCGACGCTGGCGAGCTGTGTGGTCTTGGAAGGAAGCGACTTTCGCTTAGTTGGCATCAGGCTGGCTGAGGATGTACTCGACAGCCTTGTCGACTACAGGCGGAAAAACAAGCAATTAGCGTCACCCGGGTCCTAATCCCATGCTCACGTTCGGTCAAGGCTTACCGGAGTGGATGGTGTCGGCATCCTTGTCGGGGATTTCGATGCTAAATTCCTCCTCAATAGCCATAACAACCTCAACGGTGTCGAGGGAGTCGAGGCCAAGGTCGTTGGCAAAGTGAGCGGTGGGCTTGATCTGTGTTCAGACTCGGGTTAGACCGGAATGGAGGGGGGAGATGGCAGCAGCCGCGTCGGTCGCATCAATGGCGAGAAAGACGTACGTTGGAAGCATCGTTGACCTAAGTAGCAGCAGGCTGGGTTAGCAATCGCGCAATGGTGAATGCAATGTTTCGATATTGAAAAATCAGGAGGGGCAGGACTTCCGTCAGCGACGCCAGTCTGAAGCAACGGCGACTCGATGCTATCAATTGCCATCGGCCCAAGCAAGCCACCGCCAAAGAGATTCCTCTTCACGGATTACAGATCGAATCCTTCACGACTTCTCTCAAGATGGAGAAAAAGAGGAGTGTATTGCAGTGCAGCGTTCGTACCTTGTCGAAGCCCTGGAGCAGGCTCATGATGCGGCCCTCGACATCCTCCTTCTTCAGACCGCCGCCGGCGCTGTACATGCGGACAGGTACAAAGCTCTGAGCGACGCGCAGGGTCATGGGAGCAGCCACGCGGGGAGCGACGAGAGCTGTTCTGCGGACGACGGGCGCAAAGGCGGCGCGGGTGACGGAGCGGATGGCGGCTGTGCGGAACATGATGGGCGGGTTTTCTTTCTTTTGCAAATGGAGAAAAATGGGATGAAATTAAATGTAGTCGGAATGTCAAATGTACAAGAAAGAATGAGACCGAGAGCAATTGATGTCGATGCGGGCGGGATTCGTCGGGGCGTCGTGGGGGGGAGAGTGGACGGAGGAGACTTGGAAGATGGTAATAAATTTCTCGCTGTCAACTCTGCTTGCTCAGGCCAACCAGGCCACCACAGTAATAGCTCCCTCCCTGGGAAGGAGCTTGCTCGGTATTGGATCACGTGATGTTGCCAGAAAGGGTTACTCAGCAGGAGAAGCTGGGGCGGTGATTGGCTAGCTGGTCATTGTTCTATGAGCTACCCTGCATGGAGTTTTTGAATTTTGGCAGAGGTTCGTGAGGGCTGAAGAGGCCAAGATGGAGCAAATATTCTTATTTTTGTGTCTTATCGGGATTTTGTGAGGGAATTTGAGGTGCTTTGCCGACTCTTTGTCCTATTGGGAGGCTTGCCGGCAGCCAATCTCAACTTAACACACTCCAGGTACGCGGTCGAGTGAGTCGGAGCCACTGTGCTTATACGATACCAGATAGGAAGTTGCACAAGATCCGGCCAGCATTGAGAGCAAGACTGAATATTGCACCTGTGGACAGAAAGACTCATTTTCGGACACTTGGACAATCCATCACTCTGAGCATGGTATTGACCCCCTGACCCGAAACGGCTAGCATCGGTACTTCGCATTGCCATTGCCTATACGTTCCAGAAACACCCTGCCCATCATCTTACAGTACATCAGTACAACCTGAGAAACCTTAATTAGACGAGCACGAGAATTTGTATCACAGATGATAGCACCCGTTTGCAACTGGATAGGCCTGTCCAAGCTGGCAATTGAAGCTCTTCTCGCTCCGTCAGTGGGCCTTCCCCAGCTTTATGGGGATGCCAACGCCGCGCCTCCGGCCAATGACGCGAGTTGCTTCTGTCACGTCCAACTACGCCAAAGCCCGGAATACAAACCACTGGCCACAATGAACACATTGTTCTTCGGACAGGTCTTGGCAAAGTAAACCATCTTTGTGTGCTTCAATGATCCGAAAAACCGTACAAGATCAAGATAAAAAATCGCATTCACACTGCCACGAAAAAGGCTGATGCCATTTTGCACGTCGCGTTGCTTGTGTTGCGCACAAGCAAGAAACAAAAGTTTCGATGATACTGGACACAACTGACACTAACTAGGGTGCCAAAACCGACACTATGATTTGCGCAACAAGCTTGAATCTACTCCGTACTTGTGCTTAACTTATACATCTCGGTGCGTGGCTGCGGCGATCCACTTCCTTTCTCGCCGAAATTTGAGACATCTGGTGCTACGCAGCTTCCACCTTGTCCCTCCGAATGCCAGGAAGGAGCAAGCTGGGCGCTGACATGGAATGCTGGAACAACTAGAGACCAACGGTCCCAGGGAACATGGAGAGAAAATCTACAAACCGCCCTTGGAACACCCCTCGGATGAGTCAGAAGCATCTTTATCATCATATGCATGATGAAGTTTCCATCCGCTCTCCCTGCTGTCGCCGTGCTGTATCTGACCGCGAATGCCTGCCTTCTTCCGGATGAGATCGAGGCGGAGCGCCATCTCGCCAGATATAGCCGCTATCCCGAAAAGTCGCCGCCGGCCTTGCGTGCTCGCCAGAGCCAGGCTAACCCTGACGACACCGGCTTCCCCATTGGCATCGGCGACCGCTTTGTCCACGGCACTGTCCCCCCCCGCGGTCTGTCTACCGAGGACCGTGACATGAAGACAATCATGAACCCCGACGAGATTACCTCTGGCCTGCAGGCCCTCGCGCGTCAGTATCAGGACGCACGCTTCTTTACCGCCCCTCATCAGACGTACGAAAACCGCACCGTCGCGGGCATCGTCATCGGCGCGGGCAGGCCGCGCGTCTACTTGCAGGGCGGCATTCACGCCCGCGAGCGCGGCGGCCCGGACCACATGTTGTACTTTTTGGCGGACCTGCTCCACGCGCGAGACGCCGGCACCGGCATCAAATACGGCAACAAATCCTACACCCACGAACAGGTCATAACGGCGATCTCGGCTGGCATTGTCTCCATGCCCATGGTCAATCCCGACGGTGCCGCGTATGACCAAAAGACGGGCAACTGCTGGCGCAAGAACCGCAATTACAAGAGCGCGTTGCGGACGCCCAACGACGACTTTGGCATCGGCGTCGATCTCAACCGCAACTTTGACGTGCTCTGGGACTACCATAGGTATTTTAATCAGACCATCAGCCCGCCGGCCTCGGACAGTCCCATATCGGAAATCTTTCGCGGCACGGCGCCATTCTCTGAGCCCGAGTCGCAGAACGCGGCGTGGATCGCGCAGCAGCACCCCAGCCTCACTTGGTTTCTGGACCTCCACTCCATCTCGGGCGACGTCCTGTATGGATGGGGAGACGACAACCCCCAGACGATCGACCCTTCGCAAAACTTCAAAAACCCCGCGTGGGACGGTAAGCGTGGCGTCACGGGCGATTCCCCCGACGGCCTCGTGTACAAAGAATACATTGAGGCCGAGGACCTAGATGCTCAGCTCGTCACGGCCATGGCAATGTCCGACGCCATGAACGCCGCGGGCGACGGCACCACTGTCCGCTTCAAGCCCCGTCAAGAGGCGGCCATGTATGCCGTCTCCGGCGGTACGACGGATTGGTTTTTGAGCCGTTACTACAGCCACACATGCGGTGCCGGTCGCATCAACGGCCTCGTTATCGAGTTTGGAGTGGAGAGCGGCCTGTCCTGTATTTTTTATCCGACTAAACCCCAGTTCCACAACTCGATGCGCCAGGTCGCTGCTGGGCTGATGGAAGTTGTCCTCGCTGCTGCTGGCAAGTATGGGCAGCCGAAGATTTGGAAATGCTGAAGGGAAGAAGATGAGAACCGTTCACTAGTACAAAATAGTGTCTACAAATTGATTGCATGATTAGAAGAAACGTGGTTCTCACTTGTTCTGCTTGCACCGAGTGGCCGTACGAACCTTGTGTGAATCAATTCAATGACTCAATCAGACACCACCAACATGGAATCGACAACAGTTGCTGGTCTCACGAACTCAAAGCACCTGGCAAATGGACAGGACAAAGAAAATCTCTTCCGAGCCTATATACAGCTATAATTCCGTCCGCTGCCGCTCTTCTGTGCCGTGCAACCATGCACGCTACTCTTCTGAATACACACCATTGGGGAGCTTTGCTAAATCATACAGAGGGGAAGTAATGTAGGAATATCATTTTGGGTATCTCTCGCACCAAGCGAAGAGCAATTATCGGTAAGGGGCATCGGCGCGAATGGCAGCGGCTAGTTCCGGCTCCCACTTGTCGCCGTTGGAGAGCAATTTTTCTGTCGCTTAAGTTAGTCCTGCTCATGACAAAATACAATAATTAGATTGGCAAACCTTTGTTGTAGAGAAGTTCTTCTCTCGTCTCGGTGGCGTATTCGGCGTTGGGGCTCTCGACAATGGCGTCAACGGGGCACGATTCCTGGCAGAAGCCACAGTAAATGCACTTGGTCATGTCAATGTCGTAGCGGGTCGTGCGGCGGGAGCCGTCGGCACGCTCCTCGGCCTCGATGGTGATGGCCTGCGCAGGGCAGATCTGTAGCAGCAAAAGAAAAAGGAAATTAGAAATGGACGGCGCAAGCCAATGGGCGGCTGGGGTCTTGACATACAGCTTCGCAGAGCTTGCAGGCAATGCAGCGCTCTTCGCCTGAGGGGTATCTGCGGAGGGCGTGCTCGCCACGGAATCGGGGGGAAATGGGGCCCTAAATCGGCGTGTCAATAGCGGCCTTTTTTCGTTTCTCGCCTTTGCGGTCTGAAATCGGAGTCGCGAGCGTACCTTTTCAAAGGGGTAGTAGATGGTATAACTGCGGCATCCAGTCAGCGGGCGCGATCTATAAAGGAAGGTATTCCGGGAAATCCGTGATGCCCACTCAATCCAAGGGGGCATCTGTTCGAAAAACTCGGGTAATGAAGCAAACGTACGGAGGTCGAAAGAATTGCTCCATGAGCACGTACATTCCCCTGGCCATCTCGGTCATGAGGAAAAACTTGCCCACGCGGTCGAGCGTGCTCTCGCGGTCCCAGGACCACTCGATACGCTTGCTTTGGCGGAAATTTTGCGGGGGAGGTCCGTTGGGCGTGGCGTAGCCACGAAGCTGCGTCGCCGCGGCGGCGCGGACGGCCATGAGCGCGGCTGTTGACCTCGAGGTTGTCGAGGCGGCTCGGGTCAGCTGGCGGCTGGCCAGCATGGCCGTGGAGGCAGTCAGAGCCGGCGCCATCTCGCTCTATTCGAGTACGTCGTCGTCGTCGTCGTCGAATTGCAAAGGGACGCTTGCAATTGATGTCGTGCCGAGCCCGTCGGAGAGGGGCAAAAAATAGTGAGTTGGGATTGAGGTCTTGGTGGCGAGCTGGGGTGAGAGGGCGGACCGTTTTAGTGTTCAATTAGCTTTCTTTCCTGGTGTTGCGCTGCGGGATTACAATGTTCGGGCTATGATTGGGTAGCTCCAAGGTCACGTGTGTGGGCACGTGTTTGCCTCTGCTTGCCTTTACTCTTTATTACTGTCACGCAGCCAGCTCGGCGCTTAATTATAGTCGAAGAAATACTATTAAAATGACGAGCGACCTTCATGGCCAATCGCATTTTTTTCGCTGTTCTCAGTTCACACCCTGTTCCCATCGAGACAGGACCAGGCCCCATCGTACTTTTCTCGATTGGAGTAGAGCTTATGATCGCTGAAGCTGGCTGCTGTGCAGTCTAGATTTCCACGAATCGCTCCACTACTTGTCAATGATCTCGGTCTTGTGGGTAATGGAGAATGCAGCAACTGACCTAACCTGGTGCTATCTTCACGTTTGCCGCATCTGCCACCATAGTCTATACGGATGCGCACCATGCACGAAAACAAAGTGCTTGCAATTCTAACCTACGAAGGCAGCGAGCGCCCTGTGAGTTGAAACCGCACATGCAAGGCCTGCCAGGCGACGAGACCCGCCAGGTCGTGGCCGTGGCTCAACATAGCAAGCCCTTCACAATATACGCTGCACGCGTGCGTCAATGGCCAGGCTAGCGCCAGATACCGAGGAGCCAGAGGCTGAGTTGGTTGTTGATATAAGCAGCCAGCTCCCCCTCAATTTAGGGGACACTGTGCCAAGCTATTCATCCTACTGTTCAATCATTCTATCTATTTGACTTTCAATTCAATCTGTTCACTTCACTGTTACTTCAAGCAACTCAAGCATGTCGGATTCAGCCCCTGAGTTCCCGATCGATGCGGTTTATAGCCGCAGTAGGCCCGTATTGCTTACTGAATTCCTCAACCAAACTGTGAACCGCTTCCTTATCGAGTTCCTGAACCAAGACGGCGTGAAACCCCACGTGACGTTCAAACTTTTCTTTACAGCGCCTCTCATTAGGGGTGCTAAACCGACTGAGCGCTTCTATGGCTGCCGCCTGAGCATGGAATTCGCGGGCTTGGGCGACTCGTCAGACGGAGGCGAGCTCTTGATTAAAGCCCTGAACTGCAACGGATCCAGCTGGTTATCGTACGCGTTGTTTGGCTTTGCTGTGACTGCTCAAAGGCCTCTTATCGACTGGATCAACGGGATTCGTGACTTGACAGATTTTGATTTCACACAAACGACCGAGGAGGGAAACATGGCGGGATGTCGCGACTTCGTGTGAGATGGCACCCTTTGATTGAACAATTGATTGAACAGACTGCGCTGACTATTATCACGGCGAAGCTCCCAGAGCATGATTACATGGAACCGACAAGGGTTCGTGTCGTGGGACTGGATTGAGCAGGCAAGCCCCGCGGGCGCCCGTATTGAGGGTTTATCGCGGGCATATGACGATCCTGGCTTTCACGCACTCATTGGCCATCGTTTTTATCATAAGCAGCCGGGTAATAGATCCGTGGCGGTTTCCCTGCATATCCACCGCGGTGTATTCCTGAACCAGAGGATTCGTCGCAGGACCGAGCACCGCGGTCACCGAATTCCATATAGAGCTGAATCTGAAGCATGGGCTCATGTCAGCCATGTTCAAGCTGCTGGCGGTACGGGAGTTTGGGACCCAGCACGATATGAAGAAGCTGGCGGCGTAGGAAGCGCCAGTCATCATCATGTGCAGTATCACCGGTATTAGAGAGCCCTTTCGAGGTCGGGCGCGGTGTTGGGCGTGTTGTCGATCCGTGGCAAACATGCGCAACAGGGGCAAGGGGTGGACAAAAAACATGGCGGGCATACACTGATTTTCGCCCACGATTAGCGGTGGTTGTAGGTAGACTACCGCCATGTGCTTTGTCCACTGAGTGAGGGGGTATTGACAGCGCGACTGGCAAACGGGTCACACGTTTCTAGCTACCAACCAGGTTACAAATTACATGGCCGATGGAGGTCTAGTGGATCTCGTTTTCTCATTCTTTTGTTTTGTTCAGGTAATTTTCATTTATTTGGCACCGGCTACGCGACGCGCGTCCACTGACTGACCCAGTACGACGACTTGACCACACTTTTCGAGCCACTGATTTCTCGAACACCCCTTGGCTCAGCTATCCCTCAGTTGTTCAAGGTGGTCTTCTACGGTGGATTATAACGATATGACAATAATACTGTATACTACCTAGTCTAATGTAACATCGAAATTGCCGCTAGGGCAAGATCGATGTCAGGCAACGGAGCATAACTCCAGTACCCGGCGAGCGCCTTTTGCCTTTCAGAGGATGTTACTTGGCGTAAAATAATACAATAACAATAACAACAACAACAAGAATCAGGCATTCTGATTTTTTCGGCTATTTTGGTTTTGATTTTCGATTTCTGGTTTATACTTTGAAAATATCCCATGTGCATGAGGTAATGGCTCACCCGCCTCTTAGGGCTATTAGGGTCGCGCAGCGAGATCTCACACGAAGCCGTGGAATGGGTAGCCGCCCTTATGTGTGCCCCTAACACTTCGAAACCTATACTCCGTAATTAGAAAAGCACTGAGTAATACCGCCCACTGGGGTGTTATGAGCAACGGCCTCGAATTGGTCCTCACTCACTTGAAGCGGCATAAGCGCCCATTGTTTCATTTCTTACGGCCGCAGCGGTTAGGCCGAGATAACGACAATTGCTTAATACTCAGTGACCAGCCTACTCTCTTTCGACCCTGAACAAGGCAGCCAAGCCAAGGTCAGCCCAGGACCCATCAAAACGCAGGACAACAACATGATCTGACAGTTGCCTTCTGGATGGTGAGTGGGCACTGGCCCTTACACCCTTCATCGCGCAGCCGGCCGCCCAGGCCGCCGTCACCTTTCACCCGGAGCGGCTCCCCTGAGCCTCTTTTCTTGGCGAACCCCCCAGCTCCTTGGCGACTTGGCGACTAATGATGCAGTGGTATAGCCAACGCACTCGGCCGGCGACGAGCAATCCAGCCTCATAATAGTAGACACTCGACTCACCACTAAATTGAGCGATTTATTGTCTTCACAGGACCTGTTTCCTCTAGAATGTGTGGACTGGCGTCCGGGCGGGATGCTAGGCAAGTTGCGAGACTGATGCTAGTATCTACGTGAATTGTAGAGACGGGCCATAAGCGATGTGTCGGGTACTGGAAGCAGTGTGTACAACACAAAAAAACAAGATGCAAGGCCCATGAGTACCAGGCTTACATAGTTCACCACGAAGTGCCCATTTGGATACTTTATTGCACCATCAGGAACGCGTTGCGGTCACCAAAGTGACTGGTTTGCTTAAACACCTTTCAAAAGTGGTTACTCGCTATTGTCACAAGTCAGCGTGAACTGCTAATCTCGTGAGGTGATCCTGGAGGCGTTGATAATATGCTGTCTGGCCCGCCTCGCCTGCTGTCGCCCGCCGCGTGGGTTGCTGCTTCGATGTACCCCGAATTGCGGGTTTCCTGTACTCAAAACAACTCATTATCAAGGCATTACCTAAATGACTGCCTACCTCAGTATTATCAGCTGTTATTTCCAGTATTTAGTCGTCTGTTGTACAGTCTAGTATCGGCACACTCTAGTTACCGCCGGGGCGCCAACTCAGGCTTAGTCAGAGCTGATACAAACCCACCATCCATCCGCCAACGCAGCCGTCCTTGTTGGGAGGACATCATATTGGCATCCCACATTGCATTGCCCTCGTCACGACACTGTTCTACCCATGGCAAGATGAAGACAGTAGAGCAGTTACAACGGATAGCTAATTCGCTCACTATCGAAGAGTTGAATGATGCGTGCAGAGCGGCTGGTCATTATCGGTCTGGATTTCCGTATCCGCTCGATTCTTCTTCCCCGTTGTTCTACATCAAATACGGGGGTGGAGGGCAATGCTTCAACAACATGGAGGTCGCAACCCAAGTCTTTACGCGCGATTCCCTGAAAGCAATGTCTGATTCAACCACCGATGGTGGCAACCTTCCCCGCGTTCCCAAGATATTTCGTGTTTTTGGAGGGAGATACATCGTCATGGAATATGTCCAAGGAAAGACGCTTCTAGAGCTCGCAGAAACAAAATCATGGGAAGAGCAGCTTCAATACATCGATCGTATTGCCGAAGCCGTCGACATTCTGCTCACAATCCCTATCCCGGCTGAGGCGGCCCCAGGGCCATACGGAGGAGGTATCATCAGACATCCACTCTTCAAGGATAGTGAAGCGCCAAAGATCTTCAACGACGTCGCATCTCTCCAGGAGCACATCAATCATATGAGCACCTTGCCTCAAAAATCTAGATATACTGCCAATCCTCCACGACCCGAGTCTACTTTCGACAACAGACTCTACCTGGTTTACAGCGACTTCTACCCGGGCAACTTCATCTTCGATGCAAATGGGAGTCTGTGGATAATAGACTTTGGGCATGCCAGTCTCCTGCCGCTATGCTTTCAGACATATGCGCTGCTCCGACCTTTCCCTGCGTCAGGGCAGTATGCGGATGCCATTCACGATCGGATTAAGACTGAACTGCCTACCAAAAATATAGAAGCCATGAGACGAGCTGCTGGGTGGTTCGGCATGTCCGTGAGATCGCTCGGTATGTCTGATACTTGAAGTGCTAAAGCTCACAATATTAATCCGCCACAGGTTTGTCGAGGGATGAGGTCTTCCAGGGCGACTACACCCCGACCTATACTTTCCCAGAGGTCATGTCCGTAGTGAAGAGTCAGCCAGACACCTCGCGAAGTATCTTCCTGGAGAAATGGCACTCTTGGCTTACAGAGCACAAATATACTTGTCTGTTACTCGCCAGCGGTGCGCTGGGCCTGAGCCTCGCCCTGAGGTACGTGAGTGGCAGACGCACGTGAGACTGGCGTCATATGTGACACTCGAGAATTGGAAAGTCTGTATAATTTCACAAATATTGCCTCAAGTCATGTTCCACGGGCGCCAGACGAGTGAGTAAGCCAATCGACACCTCGGCGCGAAACGCATGTACAATGTTTTTCTGAGAGACCATCATCATTTCCGCATGGGATTGCCACTTGATACTACATTTGATGATGTAAATGCCGATGGGTATGCGAAGGGCCAGCTTGCAGGCGGTCTGCGGTGTTGAAGCAACAGCTCGGAGTAGATAGATTGACGAATGGGAAAAGCGTTAGCTTTCGGTGGACACATTGTAACCAGATCCCCATGGCTCATAGCCAAAGCAGAATCGCAATCGAACACCAAACGCTAAAAAGTGCTGACAACACGGCCCGACCCGAGCACTGGGCCACTCTGACCTGGCACCGGACAGCCTGCCCGTACCCCCCACTCCCATGTTTACTCCCGTCCGCGTCTTCAAGACTGGAAACATGGCACGATCATGTTTTATGGTATGTCCGAAAATCAAATCTGTTGATAAGTTTTTTCCAACGAGTAAAGTGAGTAGAGTCTTTGCGAAGCTATTCTATAGTACATCACTTATATTTGCACAGATATATGGTTTCTCATCCACAACTAGACACCCCTAGAACCAAAAAAACCAAAAATAATGTACAGCACCCGGTGTTCGCTGGTCGTCACCGACCCAACTACTAATCTGGCGCTCAAGTGGTTATCTATCGGAGATCAGACGGGATCCAGATCTTTCACTCGGCTATGGCCGTACATGTTAGGTCATTGGTTTAATTTCGGATATGAACAAAGAGTTCAAGTATACATACCATGGAAGCTGCGGTCGAGATGGGCTCGTGCTGATAGTCCCGACTTGATAAAATTGAACGATTTAGTAGATCTTTTTATGCGAGGATCCTCTTTCTCATAAATTCTTCTCGCTCGTTCTAATCATCTTGGAAAGCCATCAGAAGCCTAACCGCAGGGTGTGCCGTGTCAATCACAAGTCCCGCACATGACGCTTGATCTCCTTGTCGACACCAAGCCACAAAAGATCTGGTCTGCTGTAGTGACCGCAAGTGTCAATAAATGCCCGAGCTTTGAGAACATCATCAAGATCAATCGTGGCGTAAACGATTCCTTCTTCGTCCTCGGGGATATCGATGCTCAGCTTGGACCCGTCTGGCCCAAACACAGCAGAGTTGCCGCCGCCAGGGTGACCCATTAACGAGCCGCGCGCAATACCCATCAAATCAAGGCCAGGCTGGGTAATGACGGTCGTGGAATGGAGAACAAAGGACTGCGACTCGATTGCGTACACCTGCGCAATGGCCGAGATGCCTACCCAATTTCTCGATTAGCTTGCTTTTCAGGCTCCCATTTGCTGCACATCTGCTGGATTGTTACCTTTGTTCGACATGGACTCTAGAGCGCCCTCTGGCACGTCTTCATGAACGGGGAGCCACGATGCCACGTGAATCTGTTCTTTCTGCGAGTACAGGTGGTACTTGAGCAGCGGCTGCAAATGCTCCCAGCAGTTCAGGGCGCCAACCCTTCCCACCTCTGTGTCGGTGACGCTGTCAAGGCAATCACCAAAAGAGTCTCCGAAGATGGTTCGCTCCATATGAGTCGCCTTCATCTTGTTTCGCGTAAGACGAACCTCTCCGTCAGCATCAATGATGGCCTGGGAAATGTAGAGCGAGCCGTTCACATTCTCCGAAAAGCCCAGGACCACAACAATGCCGTTTTCGGCTGCGCATTGCTTAATCTTGGCAGCTTGAGGAGAATCCAGCTTGAGCGAATTTTGAATGTACCGGGTGGTCAACTCTGGGTCCATTGGTCGTGACCTGTACCTGATTAGAAACAACTAGGAGACTTCGCCTCTGGTGAAACAAGTCCATACCAAATCCAAGCTGGATAACCCGGAATCCAGGCTTCAGGGAATGCCAGAATCTTGGCGCCATTCTTCGCGGCCTCCGTGATGAGGGCACAAGTCTTGTCAACTGTTGCATCAAGGTCAAGCCAAACTGGCTCTGCCTGGGTGACAGCGACAATCACTTTTGAAGAGGTAGACGAAAAAGTCATGGCTAGTCTTTGGTGAAGAGTAGTTTGATAACAAAGATAATCAGGGAACTGTTGGTACTGAAGAGTTGATTGATGATGGATGAAGAAATAAACCGTCTTCTGCCAGGGCTATATATAAGCTCTGCTGTTGTTGCTGCTCTTGCAGGTAGATCACAGATAGTTAGCCATCGCCCGCGGCGCATTGCGCCATTGTGAATTTGTCAGTTACAATGCACGGACAGGCTCAGAAAATTACAACATGATTACATATTGATTCGAGTACAAGAGCCTATGAAAGTGGTATTTCCAAGGTACCGGTAGGCATCGAAACATTAGACCTCCGACTTCTTCTATTCGGGCAAGAATGGGGCCGCTATCTGCGGCTCCCGGATAGCCCTATATTGCGTGGCGCCATTCACCAGTATTTCGGGCAAATACGGTCAAGTCCGGCCAAGTGCGGTCAAAAAAACACCGTCCAGCTGGCAAAAAGTGGTCAGACTCGAGGACGTCGCGCAGCTGTCTACCTGGGTCAAGGCAAGCAGTAGCAATTCGGAAATAAGTCACAGAAATGGTTGCGAAAGCTGGACACTGGAACGAAATATCAACGTTGGCGTGTATTCCATGTAAGGTCTTGAGTGCGCTATCACTACTCAAATGTGGCTCAAAATTATAAGAAAGTAAGATTCATGAATAAATCGCCCAAATATTCGCTGGCTAAATAAAGCTGTACTATAACGATCGCTCCTCTACATGCAGTCATTAATAAATCAAGTGTAGTATGAATGCGCTTTTTGAACGTAACCACGTTTCAGTTCGACGTTTCAGTTCGCAAGCAAATCTTCATCATCGAGTGCCGATCAAAAGCTTCGTTCCCAGGCTCCCCACCACACGCCAACATTGGCAGCGACGAGCAAATCAAGCATCTTCAGGCCCTCATTATAGACGATTAGCTTACCAAGCTTGGCCCTATTGCCACGGTTGCCCCCTCCCGCTCGCTCTCCGCCAATGTTGATATCAAACGGCGAGACGACATCACGATCATCGTCGTCTGCATCAGGCCCGGATGTCGGTCGGAGAAGCTTTGCAAAATGGCCACGCAGCTTCGACTCGCCGTTTGTGGCGTCGTGATCCGAGTTCACGAGAAGTTCTGAGCTGGGAAGATTGAAGCGCAGTTCGCTCAGTGCTGTGGCCGACGGCCTGGGCAGGTTGATGCCCTGCTCTTCGAGCAACTGGTTGTACGTCATGTTTTGGGGGTCGTGCGGCGTGTGGTAGCAGCGCACACTTCGACCAGCATGGCCGGTGCGAAAATCGCATTTGCCATTCCATGGGCTGGTGAATGTGTAGCCGCGCGGCTTCATACCAGGACCAGGCTGGCCAAAGGCAAGTGCCGCCTGCTCTTTGACCGGTTCTTGGGACGAATCGCTATCGCTCCGGTTGTGGCCCTTTTTGTTGATCTGCTCCTCGAGTTTCTGAAATTTGTCCTTGAGATTCGACATGAGACTTTTGGTATAGCCCATTTGGAGCTGCCTGGCAAAGACCCCAATTTCGGGCGGCTTGGTTTCGTAGTCAGTTGCATTAGATGCCAGTGCTCCCAGCCCAGCGGCCTCGAGGCTGCGTCTCCTTGGCGGGGGCCGAAACTTGGCATAGCCCGAGTTCTCGAGCTGGATGTCGATGGGCGGGCTGCTCGTTGACACTCCATCGGGAGGACTGTTTGTCCTGAACATGCCAGGAATTTGATCTTCCTCCTGAGCAGGAGGATCAAGCTGCCGAGAGGTGACTCTGCCAACGTTCCACTGAGTGCCTGTTCCAGGATCTCTTCGTATCAGCGTCAGAGCGAAGGGCTCCCCAGGCGATACCGAGGTAACACTTCTTTTTCTGGGCGATGGCGATCGACTAGCGTAGCTGTGGCGCGCATCGCGCCCTTCTCTCAAAGCGCTGGCGGCACTGTCGGATCGAAATCGGTGGCCAGAGGTCGTAGTGGGCGAGCTGTCAGAAACTGCCATGGACGGTACCACGGCACCCGAACCAACGGGCTTGCGAACAAGAGGTACCTGCATACTCAGAGGTCTTCTCTGAGGGCGGTTCAGCTTGTCTGCGGCATCTGCAGGTATATATGACCCGGTCGCCAAAGACGAGGAAAGGGACGCTCCACGCTGGCGACCACCGGGCACGGGCGCTGCCAGGTTCATCTTGGAGCTAGATGCACTCTCCGGTGTCACTGGCCGTGCGCTGTCGGGCAAAGGCTTGCGAGGGATGGTCATGACCGAAGCGCTTCCGTCGCTCGTGCTGCCAGTCTCAGCATTTCGAAACGGTGCCGGGGTGACTAGTTCGTGGCTCGAGTGTTCGAGGTGAATATAATAGAGAGAGCTGGCAATATCTTGCTTGCCGACATTCTTCTCGGAAGGCTTGAATGGGGAGAGTATGATGTCTGCTACCCGTTAGTTATGCGAACGTAGGAGCGTTTACCTATGCATCGTAGCTTACCTCGTGTTCCTGGCACGCGAGAAATGTAGAGAACCAGAGGTTCTAGCTTGTATTCGTCGGGCCTCTCCGGATACTGAGGTGGGTTCGCTGCCAAAAGATTGAGGTCGGCGAGCGAGAGCGCCTCTTTTGTTTGAACAGCGGCCATTTCGGCCTGACAGTCGTTGGGTTGTTGTCGATTTCGAATAGGGCGGTATCCAGTTCGAGATGCGCGGAATAACGGGTATGATGAAGTAGACGATGCAGATAGAACCAGTTCCGAGTTACTGTGATGCCAAAGAGTGTAGTCTCGGTACGTGCAGTAGTTCTCTCAGACGGTCGTGAGGTTTCAAGCAGACTATGACACACGAGGGCGGGGCAGAATTTCGAGAGTTAGAGCTTCAGAGTCAGGAAGGAATAAAACGAGCGTCGTGATGATGCGAGTGCGCAAGTTGTGGCTATACAGGCAGCACACATAATATAAAGGGAATGGCTTTGTTGTGTTGTCTCATGCTTCAATTGTTGTGTTGTCTGGCATAAACGGAAAGCCAAGGCGAAATCAAATTTGCCAGCCCAGCGACGTCAGCCGCCGGGGCTGTGCCAGGGAAGCGAGCCGACCGCTAAGTGGCACGCGCGCAGCACAAGGCGGGATGGGCGAAGAATAATAATCCATAAAAGAATTAATAAGAGATCAAGGCCTACGCACCCTCTCTGTAGCCTTCATCATCTGGCCGCGCCGTACTCGAGTCATTGTTTCATGTTGTTCGTGGCAAAAAAGGGCGTAACACTCAATCTCTTTGTCCCTCGCCAAACGACCCTTGGCCCCACCAACCCGCCCATGACGTCGCTGGCCTACGCGGCAACTATAAGATATGGACACATGTCAGCCCAATACCTTGACTTTACAGTGTGCTTTGGTATGCTTTGGCGTAGCTAGACGTTGGCAGATTCGCCCTCGCCCTGGTCTCATCGACTTCGTCCGATCCATGTCGGACGGTAGTTGGTGCGGGGGACGAAACGGAAGAGACGTGGCTTTACACCCTGTTTCAAAAAAGTGATTCGCCTATTACAATTCAAAGAGTAATTGGGACCACGCTACTTCGTACACCGCCTGAGAATGCCTTTGCTTGATCAGACCGCGTGTGCGATGCAGTACATATGAGCGCTCTGCTTAGCAATTCATTCCATCGACACTGGCTGGATAGCTCAGACACTGCCTCACAAGCCCGGACACTGTGACTTGTGGGATGGACACGGCGAAAAAGGAGAACTGGCACGTGATTGAGCACATCATGTAATATGCAACTGAGGGTGATAGAAATATAAATTTATTACACAAGAGTCATCAAGGCACTTATCGTCACAACAGTGGAGCTGCGTGTTGTGCTGTCAGCCAACCACATAACCGCCCAACACACGCCAGCCATTGTGACGCTCGGTTTCAGTTATATACACCATTCATTCATTAGTTGGGCTGAATGTCAAGTTAGCAATTGGCGGTAAACGTGACGGCAATTCAACTGCAGCAAATCGCTCATCCTGTCAAGCATAGAAACCACTCTAAAACGTTGCCTCCTTTTCGAGTTATGACTTACACGGCAGGCCGGACCATCGGTGGCGGTAGGGTGAGGCGGCGCCTCGGTGGGATCGTGCCAGTCGAGAGAGTATATGTAGCTCGTCGACGCGCAGCCACTGGGGCAGCTGTTCTCAGAGCACGGGTAGGAGGTCGTCGATGTGGATACGCCACAGCTGCTGGGCACAGGCACAGTCGAGATGGCCAAGCACATCTTGAGCATGCAAGTGCTACACAATTCGGCGGTGGTGGTTATGGTGGGACATGGCGCATTAGCAGCGACAAGGCTGTCGAGGTCGAGTGTTATTAGCGATGGGTGAAGCCGGGGGGATCACACAGTCAGAGCCTTACCCCAAAAAGATTGGAAAGAGAGAAGTAGTGTAAAACTTCATGTTGATAAACATTTGGCAAGATCCGTCTTACTGATGCACAATCTTACTGTCGGAGCAAGGCCCCTTTTATACCTGATTTCATGCAACCCTCATCTCGACACATGAGCCGCAGCGCACTTGTTTTGGATGCATCAGCCAAGAAGCGAGCTGTCATCGGGGAATAGCACTCCGTAGGACCGTGAATGGCCAAAGTATGAACGTGGCTGGAAATAGCATTTGCAAAACTGGATCCGGTTGTGATCAGCTCGTCTTGGCGTGGAGGAGTGCATGTGAGTTTATGACCAGTAAAGGAAACGTTTTCGATTGAAGAAGTTGGAAAAATTGCATGTAGAAGCTGCCAAAACACCATCAGTCACATATTAAAGAAACGACAATAAAATGCCAATTAATACAACCTCGATAATTATTAATTATTCAGAAGTTGAACGCGGAAACATGTCCTCCTGTATCTCTGGCAACTGTGATGCACGTCATAAAGAACTATACTCGGACCAGGCTGTCCGATCGTCGGTGCACCATCATCTCAGCCATGAAAGCTGAACCTGCAACCAGGGCGAACACGAGAATATGCATCTATCAATGACGCAGTTCTTGTTCTATAAAAACCCGGCTGCAGCTGAAGGCCTGCTCGCCACCTTGACTCCGGGAGCCGGGTGTAGAATCCGCACATACGCGTGTATATGAACCATCTATTTGTCCAAGTCTAAGCGGTATTCTATTTACGGCTCCATGCTCGTATTTATTCTGGCCACCTCAACTCGTGACTCTCACGCCAAGCCTTTGGCCCGCATCTCATTCAGAGTGTTGCCAACCACGGCGTCCAGATTCTCGTCCTCGAAGCCCAGCAAGTCCATGGCAAACTCGTCGCGCCGCGTCCAGTCGGCGTCGACGGCGCCCAGCACAAAGACAATGTTGTGCAGGGCATGCTCGTCGCCCGCCTCGAGCGCCTTGGCTTGGCGGTCCAGATAGGCGTTGGAGTCGACGTGCGCCGTGTGCCAGGGCTCGCCCGTCGCGCGCTCCAGCGCCGCCACGACCTCGAGCGGCGTCGGGCAGAAGCTCTGCACAAAAACGAACCGGTTGCGCGTCTTGTCCTGCCTCTGCAGCACGCGCACCACGGCCGCCGCCACGCGCGGCAGCGTCGACATGGACGCCTTGATCACGCCGGCGTCGAGGATCAGCGCTTTTTTGGCGGCCACGTCGAGATGGAGGTAGTTGTTGCGCAGGCCCCAGTCGAAGAAGTGGCCCGAGACAATCGAGGTCCAGGTAAAGGGCGCGCCGTCGGCCGCGGCGCCGTCCGCAAGCCGCTCGCACAGCGCCTGCACGGCGGCCTTGTCGCGGTAGAGCTGCAGGTGGCGCTGGGCCTGCGGGCTGCGGGCGTCGCAGGAACCGTAGTCGGCGGGGATGTAGCGGCGCACGCCCGCCTTGTAGGCGGCCTCGGCGAGACGTAGGTGTTGGTTGACGTCTTTGAGGGGAAAAGCAGCCACGACGGCGTCCTGACCGACGAGAAGCCGCGCGAGCTCGGGTCCGTCGAAATTGGGGTCGATGGGGATGCGCGTGAGCACGGCGGCGTGGGTGGGCGTTGAGGTCGAGTTGGCGCGCAGCATGACGGACACGGAAAAGGTGCCTTCGGCGACGAGCGCGTCGAGTATGACGGAGCCCAGGGAGCCGTTGGCCCCGACCAGGCAGACTTTTTGGATTGGTGTAGACATGGTGTAGTGTGAAAGACTGTGAAGATGGGGTGCTGTGGAACAGAGAAGTTGGACTCATGCGAGTCGGAGATGGAGCGGAGGCTACGTCAGAGTTTCCGTGGGGTAATAAGATTTCGCCATGGCGGGGTAGCGATTGATTGCGGCCGCTGTCATTTTCGACGTCTAAAAACAGTCCAACTTGGCTCATATTCATATGGATGTGTAGTTGATGAGACCACGTGTAACGAATTAGATTATCAAATTACTAAATTACGATTAAGACTAAAATCTCATCACTGATGCTGTTGAAATCAGGCGGCGCCTGCACTTACACCAAGCATGCCTCGACTAGAGGCGCCTCTATCAACACTAAAAAACGAAAAAAGAAAAACAAAAAAAAAAAAAAAAACACGCCATGTAGTCGAGTGCCGGATTCTATCCAGTATCAATATAATAGCTCTTCAGAGTACCTATTAGACGCTGCTCTCATGAGTTGCTCCCGCAGCACTGCAATCCGAAGATCCATGTCGCCCGGCGTTGGGCTCGACGCTGCCGCCGTGGGCGTTGGCGGCGGCGCGATATTTCGCCATCTGACGCATTGAGAAAGGCCTGAATCTGTTGCAGACCTGTGCAACAAAATTTGGTGCACTGCGGGAGGCGATCCCAACTCAAAGCCTAGACTCGTCGGCCGCGTCGCGGGTTCATGCTCCGACCGGACGACCCTCACCGTCCGACGACGACCCAGCGCGGGCGCATCCCCGCCATCCTGCTCCCCTCCGTCGCGCAGCATCTCCAATTGATCAGTCCACTGCGCAAGGTCGCGAATTTGAGAGTCGCGAATGGCTGTCTCGCAGGCGGCGGTTGTGTCGGCCGGACTGCTACTGCTGCGGCGGCGGTGGCAGTGGAGCTTCTCGAGGCGGTGCCGGAGGACGTGCACCTCGTGCGGTGTCGGGGCCGTGTCGCGCCTGAAGATGGCCTCATAGGCGGGCGGCGGACAGGCGATATCGTCGGCGCAGTAGACGGGAGGATGCTGCTGCTGGCTGCCGCCGTGGTCTGGGGTCGAGTAAGCGCGCGCCGTGTTGGCGTAGACGACGGCTTGCTCTGCATCGCCAGGCTTGGCAAAGTAGGGGCGGTGTCGGATCAGGTAAAAGCCAAGCCAAATCATGGTGGCGACAAATGCCAAGCCTATAATACAGACAATAAAGACGATGGGGTTCTGCGAAAACATCGTGGTAGCTTTCGCGCACACACACACACACCCCTTGGCTGCTTGTTGTTGTGAGGCGGATGGCAACGGTTTTGTGATGATAGAAACAAAATCTAGAAAACACTGCAGGACTACAGAAATTCAAAAGAAAAGAAGAACGATTCTCTGAGAAGCGTTGTTTCTTCGAGATGGCTTTGTTTTCAAAGTTGCGCAATTCCCACGCTTTCATGCCGACTTACTCTTTGCGGCCAACGTCTTTGGCCGCATTCGGCTTATACAGGATGCTCACTGCCGAGGCGACGGGTACCTGGGCAGCAGCACTTGAAGTAGCGACAGCATAGCTGATCCAAGGAATTCATGGAAAGGAATTCTCGAGGTACACAAAGAAAACTAAATTAGTAGTGTGATATAAATATACATCATGTTATTGAGCACACTGCATGTTATTGAGCTGCTATGTGCTTCATTTGACAGACTGCAAGCCTTTTCCCCTCCGGCACTCTGCCCGGCAGCGGCGGCGCTGTGTGGGGGCTTTGTTTGGGACAAGGGGCATCGGCCGGCCGCCAACTAACTATGCATCTACGCAGATCCGAGACAATGCGTGGCGCGCAGCCAATAGTCGGCGTGCTAAAGAACATGGTCTGCAGAAATACCAACACATAGAAACCAAACGATAAAATGAGCAAATAGATTTCAAAGGCAAAAAGATTGCCTGCAGGAGCCTGCATGAAGTCGCTACGCGAGTTGCGCGGAACAAGGCATCTAATACCAGGGCACTCAACGCGTGAGCGACCCGTCGTACGGTACCATGGACGCGGGCTGGGCAAAGGAATGCAAATTTCTGGTTCCTAGCAGCGATCCCGCCCCCTGATGATCAACTGACTGGGCTGAACTGGGCTGAACTGTGCAGTGAAAGCCTGCCTCACAGTGCATGATGCCCATCCATCAAGGAATTAAATTGGAGGTTATTGAGGACCAGAGCAAAAATCGAACATGTCCCAAGTAGACCATCTTTTTGATCGGCCATCTCTATCGAACTTTAAAAACCTCCCCTCACTTCGAGGGTTTCCGGTCCAGGACAGGACCAACCAACCCATCGCCGCAGCGCCCCCCAGCCGGCGCCATCCCCACCACCCGCCCTCGACTGGAATGCTGTATCCATCAACACCCGATTCCGTGCACCCACGCCTCTCTGGCATTAGTCGCTGCCGCATTTCTCAATGACCGTCCCTGGCGCTGTAGAGTTCGACGGTATCGTCGTCTCCTGGAACGGATTGGCAGACTAACGGACCTTGGGGACAACCAAGCTACGGTCGCCGCCACCCTGTTCGCCCTTGACTCTTCAGCTCTCGGCGAAGCTCTAGCGCAGGTTAGCACTCGATTTAGTTCAAGGGTTACCACTACAGAAGTCTACTTTTTTCCTTTTGGGAAGCCAAAGCTGCTTTCCTTTTTCAGCTGCTGCTTAGCGAGTTGGAAATGGGGCCCTATCTGCCCACCAGGACCCTCATACTACATACCGGACGCTGGCTAACATGTTGAAACTCCAGCTGTTCTTGGATGGCATGGCCTAATTTTGGTTCACGGCCGGTAAAAGGTATAATGCATGGCTTGATAATAAGTCAATCTCTAGTATAATAAGACTTTGGATATTCCCACGTTAAGAAATTCTCCTTCTCGAGCATCATACATACCGTCGGCACTTACACATTAACTCTTCGCCTCAAAGACTAACACACTACCCTCACCAATTCGTCAAATACAAGCCTCTCAACTATCCGCCAACCTCTTCATTTTCTTTTAAACCTTTCTCTGCCTCCTCTCCTCTTCTTCTCAAGTACACGAATACTTGCACAGAATGCGCAACACCGTGCTCATCGCCTCTGTCTTGGCCTCTGTCGCCTGCGCTTCCATTATCGAGCGCCAGGACCCCGTCACTGTCACCAACACCGTCACCGTCACCAGCTGCCCCGCCGCCGTCAGCGACTGTGCCGCCTCCACAAAGTACATCACCGTGCCTTGCGCTACCGAGCAGAGCGCCTCGCATGCCAGCGGTTCTGCCGCGCCCGCGCCGGCCCCTCCTGCTGCTGCTGCGGGCTCCGCTCATTCTACTGCTGCCGCTGAATCCGCTCTGCATTCTGCCGGTGCTGTTTCCGCTGCCAGTTCGACTCATCTTGCCGCTGCCGGTTCGGCCCCTCTTGCTGCCGGCGCTGCCCCCGCTCTCAGCGGCTCCGAGCAAGCTGCGACTGCGTCTTCGACTCCTCCTGTGACTGCAGGTTTGGCCTCCCCCCCAGCGTCCGGATTAGCCCCTCCTCCTGCTGGCGGATCAGCCCATCCTGCCGGTGCTGCTCCTGCTCCCAGCGGCTCCGAGCAGGCTGCTGCAGCTGCAGCTTCTGCGCCGGCCCCGCCCGCAGCCACCGGCAGCTCTACCGCCGCCGGGCCGGTCAACGGCAATAGCAGCACCGTTTCCGCATCTGTGGGCAACGAGAGTGAGGGCTGCACCGCCCACGGCGGATGCGGCACCGAGCTTCCCATCGCAACGCCGAGGTCCACGTCCACGTCCATCGCCACCCTCGCCGTCTCCAAATCGTCCGCCGCCGTCTCCTCTGCCGGCTCCGCCAGTGCCACGCCCTCCTGCCCTCCTGGTGGCTGCGACCCTCCTCAAGTTAGCCGCGCTTCGACCAATTCGGTCTCCCTGGCTGCCGGTGTCGCCGTGATCGTCGCTACTCTATCTTTCTTTTGAAGAATTGCCGAGTCTGCATCTTTTTCGCGTTGCATAAGATTTTCTTCGTGAGAGCTGGCACATTTTCTCTTACTTTATTTCAAGGGCTTTTCAGAATCGGTCTGGTTACCGGGGGTTTGCATCAATGGGTTTTCTTTTTTTTTCGGTTTGCGCGTAAAGATATAATTGTACAGCGGCGCAACGGTAAATCTGGACAGTATTGGTTACATAGTTATAAGTAGAGGCCTCAGTACGAATAATGAAAGTTGCATCACGTTACCTGCTACACCGCACTCATTTCATGCTTACCTCTACGCTATAGCGATTCCTTTTTTGTATCTGTCCTCGAAGCAATCAACGCACCTGCTCAGGCACTGGTCTGACAGCAGTCGCAGCAATAGAGCAATCCGTAACCTTGCTCAGCATCAACACATCTCTTCACTTGTTCTAGGCAGCCATCGACTCCTCCTACCCTTGGAGTTTGGACCTGAGCAAGACGGCCATGTACAGAAACTTATTAGCGGCGTCTCTACGCCGACTTTGCTATCGATGAGTGAGCCTTGCACGCCGGCAATTTCCACGAGGATATACTCAAATTGTGACAGTCTGCACAGCCCACGACAGCCTCGGCAAGATTGGTCTAGAAAATCTCTTCCTTTGGCGCATCTGTAAGTGGAACATAGCGCACCCCGAAGAGCTTGTTTCGCGAAACGTTGCCGTCCTTGTCCTTTTCAATGCGCCACACGTACTGTGAATCCCGATCATGCTCGTCTTCGACAGGAATAAACATACTGAAGACAATTAGTTACATCTGTAACGGTAACACTCAAGGCTCAACTCACCATCCTGGCGATTTCAGCTGGGTAATCAGCTCATCGTGTACCCGACTAGCAGACGCCCCTACGTGAATGACATCCCAGTGTGTTCCGCGCTCCTCCTCGCCCTTGCGCGCTGGCTCAGACAGGCCCTTTCGGCCATCTGCCGCTACAAATTTGACTTTGCCACTATCTAAGAGCTGCCTGCCCTCTGCACTCTTGCGCATGTTGGCCTCGCCCATATCTCGCAGCGCATTGATGTGCTCGACGCCGACTACCAGCCCGCGTGGGCCAACCAGCTCCGCCATGACATGAGTCAGGTAGCCCGAGCCGGAACCAATATCGAGGGCACGGGGCGCTGGCGATGCAGCGGACGGCATCAAGAAGGAGATTAGATGCTCTAGGGCCATGGCGTGCATATGGGGAGCGGATATGGTGGCTTGGTAGCCAATGTACTGGGGCGAGTCTTCATAAGGCTGGGATGGGGCATAATGGCGGCGATCAACCTGCGAAGACAGCTGTCAGAACGGGAACAAAGGCTGAAAGTTTCGCCCAAGCGCAAAGCCAGCTAGCTGACCTTTATGAAAGCTTCCTTGACGCGCTCATCACTGATGAGTTTGTGCCTCGACATGTTCTCGATCAGCTCCTTGTTAGTGGAGCCTGAGCATCGCCACGCCATCTTGATGTTTCGTCGTGGCAAACGAGTAGAGAATGCACTTTGAAGAGCACCGCTACCCGATCTGAAAAGCCTCCTACTGAATGCTGTAAGCGAGGCCAGTTTGAAATACCGGATGGACGAAAATCGAGTCTTTCGAGATACAACACGGGTCGGATGATTCACAAGTAATGACGCCCTGACAAACGGTGAAGGCCGATAAATCTTGGTATCGAGTGATGAGCTCAAAATGGAGTTTATGCGCGACGAAATGTACAATTATTACTTTGCAGCAACAACCTGACAGGTGATATAATAATTGCGTCGGTGACTCCAGTGAATGATGCAAGACGAGCCTTCTTCAGTGGCGACAGGCGCTGCTCATTTCGGTCATGCCACCAGCCAAGCTTGTGCGGGGACCTCTGCGGCTCTTCAGCTCCACACCAGCTCCCTGGGCTGATGGCTGACCGTCAGTTGGTCTGTCTTGGTACTTTGCAAGTGCCTTTTACATATCAGCGTGGACTGCTCGCCATTTTTCAACATCGTGCATAGTCAAGATGATGCATGCTCAACCCCAACCATCTTCCTATGCAGTTCTCTCTTCCGATACACTGCTTGTAACCTGACGGATAAAGAGCCAAGCTTTCCTGCCCTTAGCCCTCCCCACCGCCGTTTCCGCTGGCTCATTTCCAACATGTCTTAAACCGACAGCCTATTTACAGGCCAGCCATGGCCAGTAGCGGCCCGGCCACCGGCCTCCACCGAGCAGAATAAACTCAAAAGAGGCTAGCATCAAGACCGGGGAGCTAGCACGTCTTGGTTCGCGGAAGCTCCCCGATGGTAGAGCTCTATCCGGAAAGAGCGCCCTCTCCTTTCTGACAACTCAGCCGACCAACCCCTACAACGTCGTTGGATCAAGGGAAGAATGCTTGTGCAAGACGGTTACCAGTAGGAGCCAGCTGTTCATGCCGATTAGCTCCGCGCCATTTAACCAGCCGACTGGAACCTTGCTGGAACGTCGCCATCATCCAGGGCCCCTTCCCAAGCCTCTTCTTTTCTTTCACGACCAGCACAAGCTGTCCCAAACCAACATGAGCTTCCGGACCATGGATGGAGAGGAACGGCAGTCGCTCATCCCACGCCCCGGATCCTTTGCCGCCACCGGCGGCGGCGGCGGCGATTCGGTCGACCATCACGCCCAGTTCTGCGAGCTAGTGGGTGTGCGGCCGCTCAACTACCCGCTCGGGGAGTCGCACCGTGCGCACCCTCAGTCACTCTACGTCCGGGCCGTCGATCGTCGCCGGGGCCAGAACCTGACGTACATGTTCACCGCGACGCTCGTCAACACGCTGTTGTTGACGCAGGTGGTGCTGGGCGCGGCGCTGACGGGCCTCGGCGCGAGCAACAGTAGCCGCGTGCTCATCACCATCTTTGGCGCCCTCAACACCGTCATCGCCGGCGTCGTCGCCTTTCTCAAGTCACGCGGGCAGCCCATGCGCGCCCGCATGTTTCGCGACGATCTCTCACGCGTCGTCGACGAGATTGAAAACTCGGCCGTCATGTGGTACGGCATCAGCACCGGCGTCCACGGCTACGGCGCCATCGACACCGATGACCAGGTCACCGTCCGCGGCGAGGTCGCGCGGCTCACCCGCCTCTACGACAAGGCCGTCAAGAACAACACCTTGAACGACCCGGACATGTACAGCGCCAACGGCCCCGGCGATTCCTTCAGCGCGGGGCTGCGGAAGGCTGGCGGTGCTCCCGCCGTGCCCGGACCGGCCGTGAACACGGCCGTCGTACCACCTGGCTTCTCAGCTGGCGCGCTCCCGCCGCCCGCGCCACCGGCCAACCCGGACGCGAGCCCTGCCTGCAAGGGCCCGGATCCAGCCCAGGCCAAATCCAACACTAGCAAAGACAATGACTCCGATGCTCCTAAAAAGGCCGACCCTGCTCCAGCTGCTACTCCGGCTGCTACACCCGCCCCTGAAGATGCCGGACCGGCTACCGAGGCCAGGCCAGACGATGCCAAGCCTGCTGATGCTCCCGGCGCTCCCGCTACGACGCCAGCTGCTGAGACAGCCAAGCCCGCTGCTGCTGCTGCTGCTGTCGCTGCTTCTCCTCCTCCTCCTCTGACGTCTCTGCCAAGCTACTTGTCGAAAGATCCCGACGAGAGCCCCGCCAGCTCTGCCTCTCCTCCCAAGCGTGAAGCATCCGCCAAGCGCGATGCATCGACCAAGAGAGAAGCATCGACCAAGAGAGAAGCATCTAAAAAGCCACTTGACGATGGCAGCAACGTGTGAAGGCCGCAAAGGTCGTAAGCCTCTGGGCTGAGCGATTCATCCCTTCCGTCGGACATTGTTTGCCTGTGTAGCCAACACTAAAGATACCACGACTGATATTCGCTTTTTGGTGCTCCATATATCCCGGATGAGCTCTTCTCATCTCTGCAGAAGCAGATTGTTATTTGTATGCAACTGAGCATTTTGCCTAAGCACAGCATTTAGATCTCTAGTCATGAAACCGAATCCGATAATAATACTTAATTCGCTGTCTTGACATCCAGTTTACGGCAGCATCGAGAAAACACTGTTCTGCGTGCACATGGGCTTAAAACATGAGACTTTGCTTTGTATGCTATGAAATGTAGTCGCGAGTCGCGCGTAGACGCCGAGGCGTGTTCGATCATCCTGTCCGGAGCTTGTGTACCAAAGAAAACTCCTCCGCCTAGTACATATAAATTAAAGGAACGAAGGTGTGAGTAAAAGACAAAAAGGAAAAAACAAAAAACGCCGACCCAATGCTTGTTAGAGAACCAACTCATTGCAGAGACGCACTTAGACAACCCGGTCTGCCGACTCGCCTTCGGCAATGACGGGCACGCCGAGCCCGCGATCCGGGCTTTGCATCACGAGCTGCTCGTGACGGCGGGCCTGCAGAAAGTCGGCGACGCTCTTGATGAGGATGAACCAACCGAGAATCATGAGCACATACGACAGCCACTCGCCGCCGGTAAAGTCGACGCCGCCACCACCGCTGCCCGCGACGTCGCCGGGCTGAAAGTCGTGCGCGTTGGGGTCCTGCGGCTCGGCGTAGCCGTCCGGGCCGTTCATAGCAGGAGGCTCACCGTCGGCTGTGCTCTTCATATAGAAGCCGTACTGGATAAGCGTGATGCCGAGGCCGGCGCGGGAGCCATTCTTGGCAGCGTGCGTCGAGTGCAACAGGTACGTCAGGAGGAACCCAACGAGCTGAAAGGACGTCGAAATCATGCCGTTCCAGATAAAGGAAAATACGGAGCCCACGGGCATGCCGTCCACGTATACTTCGTCTAGTCCTCCTAGGCCCGGGGCCAAAATCGTCGTTTCCCAGTACGGTGGTGCAGAATCGGCTGCGGCTTGCTCATATGTCTGGAGGAAGTTCTTAGCTAAAAAATCAACATAGCGAAATAAGACACAGTGTACATACCGGTGGCATTTCCTCCTTCTCGGCGGCAGCCTCGCGCTCTGGTCGTGCCGACATATTGGCGAACACGCCATCGGTGCCAACGCCGCCGCCGACGACTCGTCCTCTTGTCGTCGCGGACGCCACCGTCGCTGCCGACGCTGCCGATGCTGCTGAGGGAGGCGTGTGGTGTGCCGACGTGGGCGACGTGCTCCCACTGGCCGTCGTGGCGGGCGTCGCCACCTGGCGCACTAATCGTTGTCGGTCATCAATCTCGTCGTCGCTCTCATTGTCGCTATCGAATGCGTCGGCAAGGTCGGGGTCGACCTGGTTCTGTCTTGTGCGGGATGATGCCCGTGAGCGAAAGGAAGGTGGTGGCGAGTCGGGGACTGGTTGGCCAACGCTGCGTTGTTGTTGATGGGGGTCCTCCTCATCTTGGACGTTGACCTGATGTAAAATGTGATTAGATGGTGTGCGCAGTAGCGTTTCGGATCTCGACGTACTCGTTCGTAGCGACCAGCCATGATGATCGTGTGCGTATCGTGTTGATTTGACGACTTCCGTAGGTAAAAGTAAGCAAGACTAACGGTCGAGCGACGGCGCTTCGGACGTGCAAAATAGAGATGGATAGGAAACAAACGGTCACGACGTAAGACCGACGGCAAAGAAAAAAAAATAGACGGCTCAAGTAAATCGAGCGCAGTCGCAGGATCAGACAAGATGATCGCTGAGGAATTCAAGGAATAGGGAGAGAGATTGGCATCTTTCAGGTCAGTAGGCTGTGTCGACTCAACCCGTGAGCAGCGCCAAGAGGTTAGCCAGCCACACAGCGCTGCCAGCCTACGTAAGTCACGCAAGTTCTCCCTTTTTGCCTCAGGCCCATAGACTCGCACTGTGCCAATTGCAGTAGATACCCTGCGTCTGTACCGTGTGAAATCTGCAGTGGGTCACGGTACTGTCGCATGTCTGATTACTGTATGAGATTCTCCCGCTAAAAGCCATTTCGAGACGGATCGTGCTGCAACGAACGCGGAGGCGAAACTACCAAATTGCGACCATGGCCACACGATCACTTGCTGTACGTCGCAGCAAACTCATACTTATCAATCGCGACCAATGCGAACCGAATTGTACTAACTTCTATATCTCATTCTCACAGCGCCGCATCTACGCGGAAACCTTTGCGAAATGGCCCAAGCAGGACCTGCGGCCCGACTATCAACTCCAGGACGTGCTCGGCAAGACTGTGGAAGCGCGCTTCCAAAATTACACGCCGGCGATGGAGCGGGAAGAGATTCTTAAAGCGAGAGCGCTGCAGTTTCTCCTACAAGATAGGTTCAAGGACCGGGTATGTGCGGATAGTCGCGGTGTAGCGGGAGGCCGTTCATCAATTACCCTCCAGTTGCTAATACAAGATGTAGTACAAGCTGAAAGGACCGATGCTGCAGCCCAAGAGCCAACCAACCTACTTTGACGACTTGGTGCGCGAGATCGAAGAGGCACCGAACCGCTCTTGGTTCGGTCGACTCGGCAAGCGACTCTCCGGCATGATTCGACTGCAATAACCTCGGCACGACCTCATAAACACTTGATTTTTGCATTGATTGGCGCACGGTATGGGAATTTCACAAAATCATGTAAGAATACTGGTAATTTGTAGTATATCTGTAACACTAGCCAAAAGTCATGGATGGCCAGAATTTTTCGAAAAGTGACCAAATTCTATCGTGATTCGCTGTTTCCACGTGCATATTCCCTACAAGTACTTCATCTCAGGATCCAGCCGATTCATGAGCTCCATGCTCTTCTCGTACATGGTGAAGACGATGCCGCCGCTCATGACCAGCCGCACCAGGCGCGGCACCGCGCCGCTCCAGAACGTGCGGACGCCTTCGTTCTTCAGGATGAGACCCGCGCAGCGAAGCGTGTTGCCATACATTTGTTTGGCCTCGGGGCTCTGCATACGTGTCTTGATTGTGTCGAGCGGCTGAGTGACGAAGACGGTGACGAGGCCGGCGAGGCCGCCAATGGCAAACGTGCTCGCGGTTCCGAGCTTCTCGCCGGGCGCCGTGTACGACTCAGCGATTTGCTTGAAAAAGGTATAAGACCCGAAGCGCGTCGCACTGTTGGCCGACTGCCGCAGCGTTGTCGGCACGAAGCCCTGGAAGAAGCCGCGGATGCCGCGCTCGCGCGCGATAATGGGCACGGCGTGCAGGAAGCCGCGCATGCGCGGCGTGGCCGACTTGCGATCGTCGATGCTGATAGGCGAGCGAGAAGAGTCAGAAAAGGCGCCAGCACCGCACGCGCGCGCGCGCGCGTGTGTGTTCGTGGAGTACCCGACTTACAGTGTCGTCTTGATGCTCTCGGTTGGCGTAACGGCGAGGAGCGATTCCGTGATACCGGCACCAAAGCCAGCAAGAACAGTTCGCGGACCGGTGAGCTTACCGTTCTCGTCGGCGAGAAGGCTCTTGTACTGATCAAAGGCGACGAATCCTAAACGAGGAGCGGCGTCAGCATCTGGGCGCACCCGTCGCCATACCGAGGGCACCAAATCTTACGGATGCCAGCCTTGGCAGAGTTGCCGATGATGAGCGTCGTGCAGCCCGCATACCACTGCTTGCCGAACGGTGGCCATGGCAGCTTCTTGCCTTCTGCCAGACGACGGTTCAATTGCGACCGAGTCTTGGCGACTGCACATGTACTGTTAGCAATTTGGTCGCTTCATTTCTGTTGGTTCGGGTTCGTTTGCGATCCAAGTCTAGGTACAGAGTCGCGCAGGAAAAGGGATGACAATGGTCGGAAACGTACACTCGGCAGGGTATGTAATGGCTAGTTTGCGTCAGTCATGTCTGGAGCATAAGATCGGAGGCCTTGGGGAAAATACCAATTTCAATGGCGCCAGCCGTGGAACCGGCAATGATGGATCGCAGTGGGCTGGGCTTCTTCTTATCAGAGCTCGAGGCTCCTTGCGCTTGCGAGGCCATTGTCGCGGTATCGGGGCGCGAGACTGGGCTAATGGAGTTGTAGTTGTACGGCCCGAGGTTTTGATGATGCTGACGTCGGCTTTGTGACTCGGTAGGGTGGATTGGCAGCTGGCAGTCCAGGAATTTTAGCGCCGATACCGCCCGAAAGATATGACTTGTTGCAGTGCAGCATGCTGAATAACACGAATTACACAAAAGAGCGCAAATTGATAGCTGGATTTTACAATTCATTGATTTACTCAGGATACTTCGTTCACAAGTGTTTACACAATTAAAGTTTGGCAAGAGCTTTGGTCACAGCAAACGCACCACCATGGCGCCCAAACATGGTCCGCAGATCCTCCACCAGCTCATTTGGCCGCTCAAACGCCGCAAAGTGCCCGCCATCCTTGTGCCTTTTTTCAAATACTATAGGCCCGAGGCCATGGGACCAGAGCCTCGGAATCACGACGAGATCCTTTGGAAACTGCGAGATGCCCAGGGGTACCTTGGCATTGTAGCCTGAGGTGATGGCCGCGTTCTCGGGGGCGTGCTTGGCCTCGTAGTAGATGCGGGCGCTGGCCTCGGGGCCGGCGTTGGAGAAGACATACAGCGAAACCCACGTCAGGACCTCGTCGTCAGTCCAGGGGTAGGCGTCGGTCCAGTCGTGCAGCTTCTCGTAGATCCAAGCCAGCAAGGCCACGGGCGAGTCGGCAAAGGCAAAGCCCAGCGTCGCGGGCTTGGTGCTCTGCAGGCTGTTGTAGCCGATGCCCTCCTCGCGGAACCAGGCGGAGCGCGCGAGGCCCCTTTTCTCGTCGGCGGACCACGGTGTCAGCGCGTGCCGCAGCCAGGTGAGTGGCGTTTCTTTGAACGTAGGAGGCCCGCGAAAAGCCAAGTTAACGTGGGAGGCGACGCACGACTCGGGAAAATCGGCGCCTAGGCGGCGAGTAATCATGTATCCCCAGTCTCCGCCCTGGGTGACTACAGCACAGCAATGGTTAATTTCGATGCATGATTGCTCCTAATAGGAAATTGGTTGTCGAATGGTTACGTACCGTATTTCTGGTAGCCGAGCTTCTGCATCAGCTTATGCAGAGTCTCGGCGTATTGGCGAAGCCCAAAGCCCTTCTTAACAGGGCCATCGGAGAAGGCATAGTTCGGCAGCGACGGTGCCACGACATGAAACGAGACGCCATTGGCCGTTCCCACCAACAGAGGAAGTATCTTTTCCACCTCCAAGAAGCTGCCAGGCCCTACCAATCTGTTCAGCCACTGCTCTGCACCGCACGAGACGAGTCTTGCACTTACAGCCATGGCAGAAGAGCAGCGGGATGCTCCCTGGCTGTGCGCTCCTTTGGTGCACAAAATGAATGTTGAGCGGGCCAAAGCCGTCGACGTCGATGGGTGTCGTGTACTGCGGCAGCTGGTTGATGCGCCTCTCCTGCGCGCGCCAGTCGAAGCCGTCGCGCCAGTAGGCGGCGAGGCGACGGACGTCGGCGGCGGGTGCGCCGTAGTCCCAATCGTCTTCAAAGTCGACACGTTGCGGGAGAACAGAGGCGCCGAGCTTGGCCTTGAGCTTGGCCAAGGCATCGTCTGGCACGGCGATGGTGTAGGGCTGGATGTCACTGGCCATTGTGCAGGTAAGTTACAGAGTCAGTCGTGAATTTTTGATAAGGTTATGTAGCCTGCGCAAGTTAAATGGCCTTTTTTTTGGAGATGGACGCAAAGGCGTGGTTGACACTGCGCATTTGTCATCGTCTGCTGCACGGTAAAGGCAGCAAGGGATCCTGATGCCGGAGAGTTGGTTCTGACGTATTACATGCTCAGCCGGAGTGGTTACCCCAGCCGCTCCGTATATAAGTGGTTCCAATCGGCCAACTAGTTACTCGATTCACGGTAATTCATCTAGATCATGCTTGCTGTCGTGCGTGGCACTCCCTTCCCGCGATCTGGCCAAATTGCAGAGTGAATAAAATAATGGCCCGGACGCAGATTTCGGTCGCGTTCAAGAGGGGGTCAGGGGCACTCTCTGTTCACGGAGTAAATAGCTGTCAAGCTACTCCGCAGGTAAACGCTCATTAATAATACGGCCTAGACACTCTCCAGAGCTGGCGGCTGAAAGTCCAGCGATTGACATCAGGTCCAGCACCTATCAAAAGTCTGCTCTCATACATGCAGCGACGGTATGATGTAAGTCGATGTACAGTACGATAGATAGGTTGTGGTATCATAAACAAAGGCAGACCTTCGTCGGTTAGTCCATTCTCAGCAGTAGACTCACAGCCGCGCAATCCTGCAGATAATGACAGGCACGACAGGCTCTGATGAAGCAGGACTCAACACAGCCCCTGTCCAAGTCATCTTGTAGCACTATTTACGAGTACGATGCAAGTCAGATTGAGCGCACCGCCTCGCGCAAGCTGCAACTACTTTCGAGGTGGCGGAGCCTAATTAGCGCAGGCCGGCTGACTTTGCCCCGATCAAGGCACGCTTCGAAGCCGCGCTGGGCTTGTATGAGCTGTTGAGCACGTTGCTGAGCGTGGCGGGCCTAAATTTTACTCAGTGGCTACCTGCCAAGGACTTATCGACACCGGCGGACAGGGCTCGCTACGTGATGGCGCCCAGCAAGGGGACGGGCTTCGACTTTCTGGCAGCCATGGCAGAAGCACCAGCTTTTCTGCCCGTGATATTTCAAACAGGCACTGCGCGGCGATGACGCAAGGTTGTGGCCCGGGAAGCTCGGAGGCGGCGCGGCACGTCATCTCCCACCAGTGGCTGTGGGGAGACACGAGAATAATCGGGCGCTGGGCGCGTGGTTGAAGCGGGAGATAGGGGGTCACAGAAGAGGAGGGCAAGACATCGGCGGCGTATTATGGCCGCAAGGAAAGGTGGCGCGGGAGATTCGGGAGCGCTGCTCTCAAGATGTTGTTGGTACACGTGGAAGAGGTGTGCCTACGAAATATGGGCGGTGAACAAGCACAAAACGATGTGTTCTTTGCAGCGGTGATGACTCATACTTGGGTCAGGAGTAGAGAGAAATAAGAAGATGGTAAAGTCTTGTCTACTAGGTTGGCAAAAACAAAAAAACCGCAGTTGTTCACTATTATATAGTTGCAGAAACTATATCTGTATATATTTAGACGGGGAGTGTGGCATTCAGGTTTGGTTATATGCAAGGAGCTATGTGGCGCCGTCAAGGGGCCCGTGTCAGTTGATCAGCTCAGCGCAGGTGATGCCGTCGAGCGACCGCTGAACAGTTGCAGGTAGTTATACTTCGACGCCAGATATAGGCTCTGTCAGGGACGAAGAGGCCAGGCCGCTTGTGCAGGATGGCGGCGCGGTGTAATTAACAGATGTCGTGCAGTGGTGGGCGTGATGGTTGAGTGAGTAAAAAGAGGCCACGTATATCCGTGTTCGAGACAGCCGCCGAATCAGATCGTCAGCCCGTGTCTGCTATTTTTATTGCCGGTATGCAAAAAGGCAGCCCTGCGCTGCCCACCAACTGAGGCGCTGACTGGGTAGTTGCTCGTCTATTTTACTCTGTATTGCTGCTTGTCTCGGACCAAAATCGGATTACGGCGCACCACATAAGGACCACTAAATTAAAGAGGGCCTTTTTTTCTTTAGTGAAAGTGATCAGGTGGAGGCGCGAAAGTTGGAGCTGGAGGGGGTGGGCTTCCCGCTGTGGGCCGAGCTGGGCAGGCTGAAGTCCATGGACAAAGTTTCAGCAGCTGCCAAGGCGAGAGTGTGGTGGCAGACGATGATACATAACAAGAAGCAAGTAAGTAAATGAGGATAAAAAGCACAATTCTATGGGAGTAATGTCCTGAAACAATGATTCAATATGCAGTCAGTAGAGTGGCGTCTTTGAATCACCCACTCTCCAATTTGGCAGCTGCTGCACGCCCGCCCAGCTGCACATGTACTCGGCTTACTCAGTACTGTCTCCCTGAGACCCCTGCTGTCCGCCTTGGGTACCCAATACCTACAATGGCCACGAGATACGCAAGTACTTCAAATTCACCCAGGCACCTGCGCAGTTATTCATGTACTTTACTATCAGCCTCTCAGACCTGCATATGCCCGTCGCTTCCTCTTTCACTTTATCTGATCCGTTCTCCCATCTTATCTCGAGCAAACGAATTCCTCTACTCTCTCGAGTCTTTCTTCTCCTACCACGGCTGTTTGCCTCGACCAACTAACCTTCCAATACAACCCCGACCCGTTCGTTTACCCCCTGCTTGCAAATACCAGATGCCCATCTTTTTTTCAGTCCCTAATTCCCAGTTTTTTTCCCGACGTGTCGCGAGCAGATGCCTGTTTGAGACGTGTCCCCGTTTTCCACTCGTGACTCTCTCACTGCATAGTTTGATAGGCTGCTTGGCTGCCTAGCGAGAAGGGGGCCTCCCCTGGTCTGTCGACCTTGCGGCTGACGCACTTCGGGCTGTCCCGTTGTCAGCAGCTCATCAGGCACAGTGCCCTCTTCTTCTCCTGTCCTTGTTTGCGATTATCTCTCGTTTCTCTTTTTTTTGATTTAACATCAACTGCCCAGCACAGCAGAGAGTGTCTTAGAACGAGGTCCCTTGACAAGTCGACAACATGGCGCCCACAGAGTCGCAGCCGCTGCTGCAGCACATGTCACAACACCACCATGCATCCCCCACTAGTCGCCATCTCAGTGCATCGCCGGCCTCGACAAACACCAGCCGGGCCAGCAGGGCCAGCAGAACGAGCACCACCAGCACCACCACGGCCCGGGCCGCCGGCGTCGCCCGCATGGACGCCGTCACGGCCCAGCTCACCTCGATCCAGCGCTTCTGGCTCTTCTTTGGCATATTCCTCGTCGGCTACGCCTACGGCCTCGAGAGCCAGGTCCGTCTGGCCTACACGCCAAACGCCACCGCGTCTTTCAACCTGCACTCATACCTCGCCACCATCAACGTCCTCCGCAGCGTCGTCGCCGTCGCCGCCCAGCCCGCCGCCGCCAAGATTGCCGACGTCTTTGGCCGATTCGAGGTCGTTGTCGCCTCCACCCTCTTCTACGTCCTCGGCATGGCCATAGAGTCCACGGCCACCTCGGTCTACGTCTTTTGCGCCGGCGGCCTCATCTACCAGGTCGGCTTTACCTGCATTGTCCTTCTGCTCGAGGTCCTCGTTGCCGACTTTTCCTCTATGCGCGCCCGCGTCTTCTTCAGCTACGTCCCCGCCCTGCCCTTTGTCATCAACACCTGGCTTAGTGGCACCATCACCTCGGCCGTCCTGCGTCTCGCCACCTGGCGCTGGGGCATTGGCATGTGGTGCATCATATACCCCATCGCCTCGCTGCCGCTGCTCGTCACGTTATACGTGGTGGATCGCAGCGTCGCAGAGCCCAAACACATTCTCGAGTCTCCCAAAGGCATTTCCTCCAGCAAGCTGCAAGACGCCAGGCGCTGGCTCCGCCATGTCTCAACGCAGCTCGACGTCTTTGGGCTTGTCTTGCTGGTCGCCGCCTTCAGTCTGGTGCTGGCACCGATGACTGTGGCCGGAGGTACAGCGTCTCACTGGCAAAATCCGCGCATCGTTGCACCCCTCCTTGTCGGCTGCATATGCGTGCCTGCATTTATCTACTGGGAAAAGTACCACGCAAAAACGCCCATGATGCCCTTCCACCTGCTCACCGACCGTGGTGTCTGGGCTGCGCTGGCAGTCCGCAGTCTCCTCAACTTTGCATATTACGTCCAGGCCAACTACTTGTATACCGTGCTCATCGTCGCCTTTGACTTTTCCATCGAAACCACCACCCGCATCATTTCCTTCTTTTCGTTTTTCGGCGTGGTCAGCGGTGTCCTCATTGGCCTCGTCGTTTACAGGCTGCGACGTTTGAAGCACATCATCGTCGGAGGAACTCTGGTCTTCATGATGGCCTTTGTTCTGCTCATCAGCCAGCCTGGAGGCGCATCTAGCCGCTCCAGAACCGGTATAATCGGTGCCCAGATACTGCTCGGCCTTGCTGGAGGCCTGTTCGCTTACCCTACACAAGCCTCCATCCAGGCGTCCGCCAGCCGCGACCACGTAGCTATTCTCACGGGGCTCTACCTATCCTTTTACAATGTCGGAAGTGCTCTGGGAACCTGTCTCTCCGGCGCAATCTGGACGCAGACCTTATACCCGGCACTCGAGTCCAACTTGGCTTTTCAGCCGAACCGAACACTCGCTCAGGCCATGTACGACAACCCATTTGAGGTTGTCGCTGACTACCCGGTTGGGACTGAGATTAGAAGCGCAATAATCAGCAGCTACAGCTACGTGCAGGGAATTCTCTGCGTCGCTGGCCTATGTGTCTGCGTGCCCATGATTGGCTTTGCCCTGGCGCTTCGTAACCCACGCCTGTCGGACAAGCAAGTCCAGGAAGAGGCGGAAAGAGACCCCTACGAGGCCTAGTTTTATTTGCTGCATCCAAGGACTTTGGATATTGAGTTGTTATTTTTTTAATACCTTTACCATTACAGACATTATCATTGAGCATTGCATAGAAGCAAGCGAGTCAGCATTCTTTACTTGATATTCTTAGATTTCTACTTGATAGATTACAATACCAAATTGCCATCTTTTTTCAGCACCACTTTCGGATCGAGTTTCGCGAGCTGCATGCTTACCTTTGCTTGGCACAGAACGGCCCATCTTGGGCATGACCATACTGGGCCATCCGCCTCCCTTGTCAGCTCCAGCCGCCATCCCAACAGCCACGGCCGCTGGCAAATCAGCTACCGCCAATTACTAATATCAAAGACTAATTTCCATTTGCTGTTTTGTAAATTTTTTCCTATTCCACTGATGTGTTTCCCCTTTCAGGGTCATTTATTACCTAGTGATGGAGTGATGGCATCCACCTGTCGCGGGAGATGGGTCTGTTGGAGACTCACGAGTCTGAGAAGACAAATGTTGAATCCACCGTCCATACGAGAGGCGTCATCATCAAAAGGTTCAATGTGATATTTTCATATGTTTTTATTGCGAAAAGTCCTGGTAGACGAGCGCAAATGGCGCACAAGCCACGACGAAAAACCACGCGTTGAACGCATCTCGGGCTTGGCGCCCATGGTACGACAAACCACACCGCAAAACCCGGCAAGCTTCAACTACACAATCTCCGCGGCAAGAAAAGCAGCTGACAAGAGAAAAAAAAAACAAAAAAAAAAAAAATCCTTCATAGCCAAGTAATACTGCGACGCCAAACCGATTTGTATGCAATACTATTTAGTGCCTAGTCTGGTCATCTGCGGTCTTGAACCCGATTTTTTTTCTGGCAGGGTTGGCCGCCAATATTCAATCTTATAAAGCAGTGCAGGAAAGCGCCACGCAATAACACGGCATATTCCGGTCAAGTGAGTTTGTTGTATAAGCCAAGGCCCCCGCGGGGGGGCGTTCGGACCTGAACGATACTGGAATCTGGTCCCGATGCACGAACGCCCGACTAATAAGTTTAGTTAGCGCGCCCCGGCAGTCGCTCTATACCGGGGGGGGGCCTGACTTACACGGGCCGTTGAGAACAATCTCGGCAGCAGCCGATCAGGTAGATCAAAGGATGCCATCTATACCAGCGGACTCAGCTGCAGTTTTCAACGGACAGAAGGCCAACCTCGAAGCAAGCGATTTGAAGCAAAAAACATAGAGAAAAAGAAATAAAACTCTGCGCGCCCACACTACCTGCCTGGCGACTTACGGACCAAGAGCCCCGTTTCCCCTCGCTTCCCCCGGATGGCTAGGTATCCCCGTCTCGCTGCACGGTATACCCGCTTCAATTTCCCAGCAGCGCCAAAGTCGGGCGCTGAATCGTGGGGATGGCATGAGACGAGGCCCGCACGAGATGGAAGTCCGGCACGGCATAATGCGCCGGACTGCAGAGGGTAAGATGATGATGTACAGGAGAGAAAGATGCAAGTCGTAAAGGACGGCCGCCGCACGTGAAGACACGGGCGGACTTACACGATGACAGACAAAAAACACCAGTCAGCCGCGGTCTGGCTTCTCGGACGAAGGATGTATAAATATGCCAACCGCATCTCCTGTCGAAAGCAATCATCTCACAGCAGCAACAGCAGCAGCAGCAGCATCTTTAGTCTCAAGGCAACAACAGAATCGAAACCAAAACAATGTTGGCCCAGGGTCTCTTGTCCGCCGCCATCGTCGTGGCCCACGCTCTCGTGGCCTCGGCCGCGCCCCCCATGCCACACGATCCCCGGACTGCGCCCATCCTCCCCTCCCAGGACCCCTTTTACGCCGTGCCCGACTCCATTTCCGCCGCCGCCCCCGGCGCCATTCTGCGGCACCGCAAGCCGCCCTCCTCCATCGCCGTCTTTGGCTTCGACTCTGTGAATCTCGCCGAGACGGTCCAGATACAGTACCGCACCGCCGACAACCTCGGCAACGCGACGGCCGCCGTGCTGACCGTGCTGGTGCCGCACCACGCCGACATGAGCAAGGTGCTCTCGTACCAGGTCGCCGAGGACGCGGCGTCGGCCGACTGCGCGCCGTCGTACACTTTGCAGCGGGAGTCCAAGTCGGGCCCGCACCTTGGCACCCTGTTTGAGCAGGCCGAGATTCTGCTCATCGAGGCCGTGCTGGAGCAGGGATGGGTCGTGGTGGTGCCGGATTACGAGGGCCCGGACGCGCTGTACCTGGCGTGGCGGCTTGCGGGGCAGGCGACGCTCGACGGCATCCGCGCGGCGCTGGCATCCGAGGAGATTACCGGCATCAAGGCCGACGCGACGGTCGCCATGTGGGGGTACTCGGCGGGCAGCATGGCGACGGCGTGGGCGGCCGAGATCCAGCCGCAGTACGCGCCGGAGCTGCGCATCGCGGGGGCCGCGTTTGGCGGCACGACGCCCAACATCACCAACGTGGTCGGCGCCACCAACAAGGGCCGCTTCGCAGGCCTGCTGCCGACCGGCATCATGGGGCTATCCAAGCAGTACCCGTCGATCAAGGCCATGGTGGACCGGGAGCTCAAGCCCGAGTTTCGCGAGGTGGTTGAGCAGACCAAGCACCAGTGCCTGGTCGCGGACCTCGCCGTGTTTAGCGACCGGGACGTGACGGCCATGTTTACCGATCCGCGATTCATGTACAACGACCCCGACGCGGTCAAGGTGCTCGCCGAGATTGACCTCGGGCAGGCGGTGCCCGAGATACCCATCTACTGGTACAAGTCGGTACACGACGAGGTGAGCCCCGTGGCGGACTCGGACGCCGTGTACGCAAAGTACTGCGCGGGCGGCGCGACGGTCGAGTACCTCCGCGACGAGGCGTCGGAGCATGCGAGCGCCATGGCGACGGGCGCGCCGCGCGCGGTGGCGTGGCTCAAGAACATCATGAACGGCGGGAAGCCGAAGCCGGGGTGCTCGAAAGAGACGACGCTTACGTCGTTGTGGGACCTGTCTACGATTGAAGTCTTGCCGGGTTTCATACTGGATGCGCTGCTGGATCTGGCGGGCAAGCCCGTCGGCCCTTGGCTGGCCTGATAGAGAAAGGATACTTGCATGAGCTTGTGGGCGACTTTGGCTATGCATTATTTGTAAGCTAGTTTTGTAGGATGAGATACATGTACAACTATTGGTCTTGCTGTGCGGAATCTGGTGCGAAAGGATCGTTGTTTGGGTCCGTGTTGCGAGTGTACTCTTGCCTGTAGGCGATAGTGGCGGCAGTTTCCTCGCCGTAGTGCGCCGCCACAAAGCCAAAGGTCATGTCGATGCCGGCCGAGATGCCCGAAGAAGTCCATATATTGCCATCGCTGACCCATCGTGCATGCCGGACCCAGTGTACATTTGGTCCCTTCTTCATAACCTATGCGTCAAACCGTCAGTCATCCGGTGGTAGAAAAGAGTTCCAAGGGGGAAAAAAAAGGAAAAAAGGAAAAAAGGAAAAAAGGAAAAAGAGTAAACTCCCCCCCTCCAAAGAAAAAAAATAGGAAAAAAAAAAAAAAACCCTTACCCAGTCAAACGCCAACTTATTCGTTGTCGCCTTCTTGCCGTCCAGGATGCCCGTGCGGGCCGCGAGCGCCGCGCCGGTGCACACCGTCAAAAAGTATCGGAGCTTCGGATATACCCTAGCGGCGTAGTCGACCAAGGGCTGCGTGGCCTCGTCGTCGCGGGTGCCACCACCGCCGGGAATCATGAGCACCTCAATGTCTTGTGGCGCCGTGTCAAAGGTGTGCGTCGGCACAATTGCCTGGCCAACGGAGCCGGGTCGCTTCCCGCGCGACGTTACGGGCTCGAGCGTCGCCGCGAGTATTACCACCTCGACGGGGACCAGCGCCGAGAGCATCGCGAGCACGTCGAGCGGGCCGGCCGCGTCGAGTAACTGGAAGCCGGGGAATAGCGCCACGGCGTACTTGACGGGCGCCGTCGTCGCCGCCGCCGCCACCGGCTGCTGCGAGGGGGATGTCGAGGCCATTTGATGAGCTGTGGGAGAGAGATTTGGGATGCAGAAAAAAGGTGTAGGCTGAAAGATGAAAAGTAAAATAAGATGAAGTGTTGAGAGATCTGCCGAGGAAAAGCTACACTAATAACGGTCGGTCCCTACAGTGTGACAGCAGGCGCGAGCATGGCAGGCGCACCGCACCGCACAGCACAGCACAGCGCAGCAGGCGCAGAGCGGGATGCCGAATGGGGCCTGCGACATGAATCATGATGCAGACGAAAAAAAAAAAAAAAACTCAACTCCACTGCACAAGTGCAATTTTGTTACAGACGGGGAATTTTTGAATCTGATAGTATCCGTATAATTGTGGTGGAAATGGTGGAAAGGAGCCAATTGCGTCTGGGCGGTGCCTGATAGCAAGTCCTGGTTACAACTGTGGCTGCCACTGCATCATAATAACCTTGCGACAAGAGCATCCCGCCGCTGAAGCTTAATGCCAACTAATATCACCCTTTTGTCATTTCCCCCACATTCTTGTCAGGTACTTTGTCTGTCTATTTGTCTTTGTCTTTGCCGATCACTTTGCCTCGATGCGCAAAGCGAGAGCATTTTGGTGCATCGAGTTTGAATCATCTGCATGTATTGACACTGCTTGGGTCTGCTTCCACCTTGTCTTCCGGGAGGCCTTTTGTCGCCGACGTCACTTTTTGACCCAGTGGTAAGTTCAAGTCAGATGGCCAGGGTTGCCACCCACTTATCGGAAGTATAATAGCTTCACATATCGTTGGGTGACACTGAAAATACGACACCAATATCCAACGAATGGCATGGGGACTGTAGAGATGCTACAATGCAAAAATCAAGTCAACACGTGCAGCCCTCTTATTAACTGGACCTGCGCGTGCCGCAACAGAGAGCAGCCAGCGCACGTAGCGACTATCACTTCAACTCATCATGAATTCATCTATAATAAATGTAGGCTGACAGCTTCACACGCCAACAACTAGGGAATCAATTGCCGACAAGTAAGGCTTGAAGCTCTAAAGCGCGGGCGCTTGTTACAACAAGGCACAATTGCGCTGCCTAGTATGCCCAACACGGCAAGGCTGAAACACTAAACAACTTGGTTAGCACGTTATGTTAGTTAATTGGTTAGTTTGGTTAGTTGGCATCGGACGTTGCAATAGGCAGCAGGCGTTAAACATTGCACATCTGCAACGCTGGACACAGCCAATGAGTATGCCGCAAAGCAAAGTCTTTCGAAATCTTGCGACAGATATACCTACAGACATGACGCATACACACAAAGTAAAGGCCGATCATCAGACAAGTTGCCCCGCGCCCAGAGGCAGGCATCGCAAATGCTGCCCCCTGCGGATCTGTATTTCCAGCACCGAGCACGGGCCGCAGCGATGATTTGCCCACTATTTGCATGAGCTAACAGCAATCTGTTGTTCGTGCACGGGAACGGGAATGGCGTCCGCCTAAGATTGGGTCAAACCCTTAGCTGTAGGCAGACAACGTTAACTCGACAAGTGGCATAACTAGCATCCTCGTCACTTTGTCGCCATGGGAGACGCAGCGCACTAGAAAAAGGCAAAAGGCAAATGTGCCGCGTAACAAAGAAATTCACTGCGCCGGATTTTTCTTTCCACGTCTCCTCACATTGGTCACGAATTGCCCGACCATCTCGGGCGCTGCCTGGCGCTCGCTAGGCACCTAGTTAGTGGCTCTTGCCCCTGTCAGCCGTCTCAGCCCCAGATGACCTGCCAAAAAGGCTGCCATCGAGACTCGCCACCTGACTTGGTAACAAGGCGTCTAAACAAGAACAGGCGCAATCTGCCGTCTGACACCTCTTTGCCACATTCAAGGCCTTTTCTTCAAAAGACTTGACAAGTCCTGCAAAAGGCTCATAAGTAGATCTGAACCGCCCCGATCGTAGCGTCGCGCCACTCCCGAGCACCACCACGTTACGACTTGTTGACTTGCAACCATGGACGCTCAGTTTGCGGCGATTGCCGCAGACGCTGCTAAACGATACTCAAATTCCTCGGAAATACACCTCGATGATTACACGTCGCCAACAGTCAAGACCGTTGACGAAGTCATCAAACAAGTCGAGCTTCGAAATGCTCAATTTGCGGCGTTTCGCGCCAAACGCCGCGCTGTATTTAGTGCCATGGCCACAGCAATGAGGCCGGTCGAGGTATTAGGCGAAATAATTGGTGGCGCTGCTGAAAAAGGTTTCCCTCCTGCCCAAAGCGTATTCAGCGCTGTCGTCTACCTCATCCAAGCCGCCAAGGACACCAGCGCAATGTACGATGGCATCACTGAACTGTTTGAGCAACTACATGTGCGTCGTCTACAGTTCCGCCAAACACATAAAGAAGAATGCTAATCATCCCGGAAAAAGGACTTCACTGCCCGTTTAAATATATATATTCAGTATAAGCTGTCTCCGCCGCTCAAAGAAAAGCTGACAACCATTCTGGCGACTTTGTTCAAAGTGTTGGTTATTTCCACGCAAGAAGTCCGTCGTGGCAGATTCAAAGCCTACTTCAAGCGCCTTTTCGGAATGGGCAGCCCTATCAAGGAAGCCTTGGAGAAATTGCAGGCCCTTACTACCGGAGAAGAGAAATTGGTCTTGGCGGAAACATATGGCAGCGTGTCAACTCTCCACGACACGACTGAAAGGGTAGAGAACCTCGTCAGTCTCGTCAACGAAAACGTGAGGAACCTTCGGCTCGACCATCTTGGACAAATTGATCTCTACCAAAGAGACAAACTCAAGGCAGTTCTAGAGCCGTCGCCATTCGCGGAAGACTTCTACTCGGCCTTTATAAAGTCTAGAATCGCAGGTACTGGCGACTGGATTTTGCAGGATGAGACGCTGCAATCCTGGATTAAGGGCGAGAAGCAGTATCTGTGGATATGCGGAAGTCCAGGTAACTAAAGCATTCGTGTTGATGGAAAGCCGATCACTAATCCTTCGATAGGCACTGGAAAGTCCTACCTCACAGCACGTCTCGTTTCGTGGGGTATTGAGAACCTTGGAAATATGGCTTACTTTTTCTTCCGCGAGAACAATCCTGAAACAAAGTCGGTTGTTCAAGCAATTCGTGACATTGCTTATCAAATGAGCGAAAGCGACGCATCTTACGCGAAAGCTTTGATGAACAGTCTTCAAAGCGCCGAGGAAATCAAGACAGTGGCGAGTGCTTTTCGGCGCTTGCTCGTTCAACCTCTTCAAGATCCCGCGCGAACCACACCAACGTACATATTTCTGGACGGAATCGATGAAGCGTATCACGAGGATATCAACCAGCTATTGTTCCAGCTTGCTCCCGACGAAAACGCGGAAATCGAATACTCTTCAAATATATTCATCGCTCTTGTTGGACGATCGTATATGACGGAAAATGTCACCAACAAATTGGACCCTCAGGGACGTGGTGATGTTTTCAGCACAATTCAGATCACTACGGACCGAAGCGCTAGTGATGTTGCGGCTTACATCGCGAATGGAGTCGCACAATCTCGAATTCTGGCCCGAACCCCTGTTTTATTCAGAGAAGAGGTCATGAAAACCATGGAAAAACAGGTCGACGGACTTTTTATCCTTGCGAAATTCATGCTGGCCGAAGTAAATCGCAAGCGTCATCCAAGGTCCATCCAGAAAAGTCTCGAAACATTCCCCAAAGAAATTGACGGCATGTTATTACGAACCCTTGAAAGCCTGTCTGAGACAATATCCCCAGAAGAAGCAGAAGACCTCAATGAGATGCTGCGTTGGATCGTCTGCGCAGAGGAGGCATTATCGCTAGAGCAGCTTGAATCAGTTCTCATTCTGCAATTTGGGGATCCACCATTCCGACTTGAAGAGACACTACGAGGCCAATATGGCTGCTTCTTCGAACTCGAACGGGAAGATGGGCTCACAACCGATGACCTGATTAAGGAATTTGAAAGAAAGCAGCAAATTTTCAGGAGAGACACCAGCCCAGCAATGAAATATAGCCCCGATAGGCGTGTCACTATGAGCGAAGCTATCGCAGCCCGGGGTGCTCTGAGACCCAAAGCTCATGAAGAAGCGATGCGTCGTTTGAGCATGTCATCGGGTGAGAGCTCTCCGCACAGTCCAACGCGGAGTATTGACTTGGCTGTCACCTCCACTGAGATGGAGTACCGATCGAAAAAATCCACGACTTCTGTCACTTTCTTCCATAGCACGGTTCGCGAATTTTTCAGGAATTTTTCGACCAACATGGCCGAGGCCTCATTTCAACCAAGCATTACTTTTGACAATGTTGAAGCACGGCTACACATTGTGAAAACCTGTCTCAAGATATTCTTTGATACGAAATGGTTTGAAAGCTTTAATCTTGGTCCGGGAAAGGCGGCCATAAAGCAGTATGCTGCGTGGTACTGGCAAGACCACCTTGCTGCGCTGGACCCGATTGCCGTTGATATCAACATCAAGAAAGAATTGGCACCGCAGATTGTTGCTATGCTTGCAGATGAAGCGACCATTAATGCATGGACCTTTCTCTACTTGAAGAACAACGAAGGTTTGGAGGTACTGAACCAAACCAACCTCCTGGGCATCATGCGCTGGCTCTCTGACGCTGATGTGGTTGGTTGCTTGACTGGCCCTGCAAAAGCTTTTGCCTCATCTCTGGCAGAGAACCCATCCAAGATTTCTGAGCCGATTGGTCGTCAGTATGCGAAAGCCTGGCTTTGCGCGGACTATGAGGGCTACATTCCGACTGTGTTTTGCTTCGATATCGTGCAAAGTGCAGCACTCATGGCTTCTGGCTACAAGAGTACCGGGGACGAGAAGCATTGGCTTGAAAAGTCTCTTGATGACAGAATTGCCAAAGCGTCTGCATGGGCTGGCTATCCCGAAACAGGAGTATGGCACAGGAGAATTGGGAGCACGTATTTGACCCTGGGCAGACACGACGATGCACTCGCACATTATAACCAGGCATTGGAAATGGATAACAACAAATTGCTCACATACGGAAGAATTGCATATTGCCTGTCAAAGGATAGAAGATACGGAGAGGCCCTTGATATGGCGCTGGAATGTGTGGTCCTCGAGGAGCGAGCCGCTGCTGACGGAAAATTCGCCGCAGACGCGACCCAACGCAGCAAATGGCGGCTGTACAAAGATTATTTTCTCATCGCTCAGTGCTACTACCATACATTCCAAGTCGAAGAGTCGCTTGAATACTACCGCAAGGCCATTGAAATTGCCGCGGCTGTTAAGCTCAACCCGTCGGAACAGTTTCAATCCGAGGTCGGCTATCTAGAGACTCTCTACAATGAGAATCTGCACATGGAAATTATGCAAGTTGTGGAGCAGCTGTCGTTGCAAATTGCAACCAAGACGAAAGGAGGGAGCCGTTTAGTGGAAATGTTCCTAGCGCAGGCTAATTCACGCCTCGTCCTCGACTGGATTCCAAAGGCTGCTGGTACCACGGGGAAGGCAGAATCAGTATTGGATTTACTGGAGTCGTCTATTGCGACTGCGTATGACCTGCGCGATCCGGTCATTGTTTTATATCTGCGGCTTGCCTACGCTGCTGTATGCGCTTACAGTCACTTGGTCGAGCGTGCAACGGCTGACTTGGAGCGGATTTCCCTCGATGAATACCGTCCAAGAGGAACCATTATTATTCGGCAAGCGCATGCAATTTCTTTTCAACGACTAGCAGCTTTGTACAAACGGCAGCTGTTGCACGCAGGAATACACTCGGGCGAGGCTGCAGATTGGATTCGCAAACTGGAAGAGGTAAGACGCCAGCAAGATCATCATCAAAGCACAGACACGCCCATGAATGTGCGAGGCTCCGATATCAACATGGCAGCAGTCTACCTCGGGCTCCATCAGCGCCTCACAGGGAAACAAGAGGCCGCGAACAGAACCCTGAAACCACTGGTTTTAGACAGCTTGGACCTGCTTGCTGATTCCGAGCCGGAGAATGATGTATATGCTTTGGACAACCTTCTTTGGCTCATGACGGCAGCGGGAGATGTGAGCCGAGCCAAGGCTTTGGGCCAGTCTATGCGCCGGGTCAACCCCAATGCGTCTATGGTGACTACGCAGAGCGATTCACCTATTCTGCAGCGACTGGAGCCCAAGCTGCCGAATATTCAGTTGTCGGACCGCAGTTGTGGTCAGTGCTTGCACAACATTTCATGCAGTGATGACTTCTCTATTTGCCTGTATTGCATGGAGTGTTTCTGTATCCGCTGCATTAAGAATGTCATCTCAGCGCCGGGCAACAAGACTGGCGATAAGCGCAGCAACGTCGTTTGTCGAAGTGATCATGAGTGGTTTGTTGTGCCGCCCCTCAATCGCTCTCTCCATACGGGTGAGATTTTGGAGGTTTCGGAAATCAAGCTATTTGGTGATTGGGAGGAGGCATTGCGAAAGGAGTGGATGGCGAAAGGCATCTGATATTGCAAGCATGAACTCATCTGATATTTGAAGCATTAAATCGGTGTTTTACTCAAGCCATGAATTTTAGCTATCTCATTATACTTATACGATTGCTTTTTCAGGCACTTTTTGCGCACAGCCCTACTTTTATGTAAAGAATGGTAGTTCAATCTTGACGAGTGGCCTCATGAAGAAAAAAGAAGAAGAAAAGCAATCAAACGTACACATTATATCAAAATTGAAAAGACGACTTGTAAAGGGAGGAAAATTGGCAAAAAATGAACATCCTTAGGACGCTGGCGGATCTCTCCCGCCGGGAATTGAACCCGGGTCTCAAGCGTGACAAGCTTGCATACTGACCACTATACTACGGAAGATGAAACAGTTGTAAGCAACTGTCGTAGTGCGGATTGTGGAACAGGGCCGGCTAAAATAAACCCATAAGACAACCACCAAATATTTTCACTAGTCGCCGAGTACACACTAGTGATCGACGGCTTTATGCTCGGCACGATCAACGCGACATGCAGCCGAATCGGATGCTGGAGCTGCATAACATTGAGCCAGAAGCCCTCTTCGTTACCGACTAAACAAGGGCCTTTTTCCGGGAATTATTTTCCGAGTATGTCGCATCTCAAGTCCGTTAACTGGGCTGGGCCAACTCCAGTATGATAGCCCTACAAGACTTGGCATGAGCAAAATGAGATGTGGGAATCTCACGAGACCTTTTGTTCGAAGGGGGCCGAGCTTCGCACTTGGTCCGTGGGCGTGGAGGAGCCCACTTATTCCCAATAAAAACCCGGGGTACAATCTCGCCGACGTCGCCGAGGGGAGGAGAACGGATGGGTATTTAGCTAACTCGTATTGCCGTTTCTTCCTGCTCAGCGTCCTCCAAACATTCCCTGTTTTTTGAGTAGGTCAGGAATATATTTTCTTTAGAGGATTTCCGGAGCTCTTCTTACAGTTTTACCTCCCCCCCCCGCCCTCTCAAACTCTTAGACTGCGACGACAAAAGCAACCATGATCTACAACAGCGCAGAGTCCTTGGAAATACCTAGCGTCGATCTCCTGACGTTTCTTTTTGGTGAGGAGAACGGCAATCTCATTCTCGCAACTTTTTTTTTTTTTTTTTTTAAACCACCGCCGCCTCACATGCTAACTTTTGCGGGCTTCGCTTCGCTCCACAGACCACAGCTTTGCGCGCTCCAAAGAAGACACTCTTCTACACGCTGAAGCGCGCGATCCCGCCAAGGGCATCACCAAGGCGCACGCGAGAAACCTCACCAAGCAATTCGCCCACTTTCTTCGGCGCGAGTATGGCATCGGCAAGAACGGCGAGGGAAGCGACGACGTGGTCATGGTCGTCTCGTCGGGCCAGTCTGCGCTTCCGTGTCTCTTTTACGGCGTGATTGCGGCCGGGGGCATCTACTCGGCGGGCTCGCCCATGAACACGCCGTCGGAGCTTGCGCGGCAGATTCGAGACGGCCCGGGAAAGTTGGTCGTGTGCAGCAAGGACGACGCCGCGCTGGAGAGCACGGTCAAGGCGGCGACGGAGGCCGGCCTGTCCAGGCGCCACGTGTTGGTTCTCGAGTCGCACCCGGACATTAAGCTCTACAGCGCAGACGGCGCGGTGGCGTGCGACTTTCGCGGCGAGCTGGACTGGAGAGTCATCAAAGACCCGCGCGAGCTTGAGAAGAGCAAGATTTGCATTCTGTACTCCTCAGGCACCACCGGGCTCCCCAAAGGTAAACGCCCTCCCCCCCCCTGCTTGTTGCTCCGCCATGTATCTGGTACTGTTTTTGTGTTGGTCGGGCAGAAAACGGGCTAATGAGATTATTTGCAAAAATTGTTTGCAGGCGTGCTCGTGTCGCATCAAAACTTGGTGGCCCAAGCCTTCCTCATGGGCTCCCGCGAACGGCAATACTGGGACAAGCAGCCGGCGTGGACGGGCCGAACGCTCGCGCACCTGCCCGCGGCGCACATTGCCGGCGTCGTCAGCTACTTTGCCGCGCAGGTCGTGAGCGGCGCGACGACGTACTGGATGCCCAAGTTTGAGTTTGGCGAGTTTGTCAAGCACATTCGGGACCTCCGGATCAACACCTTCTTCACCGTGCCGCCCATCTACCTGGCCATTGCCAAGCACCCGGCCGTCAAGGAGCAGTTTCACCACGCCAAGCAGGCGACGGTCGGCGCGGCGCCGATCAGCGCCGAGCTTCGCGCAGAGGCGAACAAGAAGATGCCGAATCTCGTCATCGGACAGGTTTGGGGCATGAGCGAGACGACGGGCGCGGCGACGTGTACGGCTGTGAATGCGCAGGAGCATGCTGGCAGTCTGGGGCCGTTGCTGCCGAATCTTTCCGTCCGGTACTGTCCTGCCTCTTTTCCGAATGTTTGAGATTGTTTGATATGGTGCTCAATTGTTGCTAACTGTGTGAAAGCCTTGTTGACGAGGAAGGAAACGATGTGGCACCAGGGCAGCCCGGTGAGGTTCTCATCAAGGGACCTATCGTGACGCAAGGCTACCATAGAAATCCCGAAGCAAACGAAAAGTCGTTTACGACGGACGGCTGGATGCGAACCGGAGATGTCATGCGGATTGACGCAAACAACCTCTTTCACATTGTAGACCGCAAAAAGGCAAGCCAGATAAGCCATACAACCCGGAAAAAGCCAGTATTGCTCTTAACTTCTCAAAACGCTAACCTGCTCTAGGAGCTGATCAAGTACAAGGGATTGCAGGTCGCCCCTGCTGAACTCGAGGGTGTGTTGGAAGCGCATCCCGCCGTTGGCGATGCTGGCGTCATTGGCGTGCCATACAACGACACAGAGGCGCCCCGAGCCTTTGTCGTGCTGACGCCAGCCAGTAAGGGCAAGGTCACGGAGCAGGAGCTGATACAATATGTACATTGCAAGGTCGCCGACTACAAGAAGCTGCGTGGCGGATTGGTCTTTGTGGATGCTGTGCCCCGAAGCCCGAGCGGCAAGATTCTGCGAAAGCAGCTTCGTGAATCAGAGAAGCGTCTGTCCAAGATTTAACAGATTTAGAATTGAGCGTGTCGGCTCGTAGCCATTGGCGAGGCTCGCTTGCATTTTATCGTCATGTAGTTGGGATTTTGATGGATGACCGACCGACTTTACATTAGAAATGAAGCATCACCATACAACTTGTACGACTCATGCTGCAGCATCACAACTTTGGTTCATTGTTTATCATCGCGACTTCAGCCTGAATTTTTCCTATCTACCTCGTTCTGCCTTTTCCTACCCCTTTTCCTACGCAGCTGATAGTAAAGCAAAGTAGCTGCAGCATGCGGGTGCCCGGTCAGCCGCATCTCAGCTACAATTATGTGATCGATGCATGGATGAGCTGACCGGTGCTGCAGCTCTGAGAGGGCAGCACTATTAAAGCAGCTACCAATGCTTCTGTCGTCGCTGAGCGGGGTCTATGTCGTTGGCAAACCCCTCTCCTCAACGCAGCAATGTCTATCAAAGACTCATCTCGCCTCAATATCGCTCTCGTTGCTGAGCGACGATCACACTATCTCGAACTTGACTACAGTGATGAGGAATGTGCAGCTCTTACCCACGAAGGTGAGATTGATGCCGTTGCCGCCGCGCTCCAAAGCCTGGGGCATCATGTCACGCTCGTTCCGGGGCTGCCTTCCCTGGCCGAGCACCTCGTGACTGGGAGCTTCGAGAACTGGAATCTAGTGTTCAATTTGGCACAGGGCTTCCACGGACCTGCGAGAGAGGCGCACGTCCCTGCTCTGCTGGAGGCCTACTCGATCCCGCACACCTTTTCCGACACTGCAACCATGGCATTGTGCCAGGACAAGAGGAACACAAAGGCCAGTATTGTAATAGGCATTCTTACCCGTGTCTTTTCTAACGGAACAAGATTGTTTTGAACCACCACGGTGTACCTACCGCGCCTTTCACGGTCATCCCAAGAGACAAATTAAGCATGCCTACTGCATCCCTCCCAAAATACCCTCTCTTCGCCAAGCCCGTCGCGGAGGGCTCCTCGAAAGGAATCGACAGATTCAACAAAGTCAACAATGGTGCTGAGCTAGAGTTGGCCATCCAGAAGCTCAAAACCACGTTCCCCGACCAAGACATACTGGTGGAGAGGTTCCTGGCCGGTAGGGAGTTGACGGTGAGCATCTTGGGAACCGGTTTCGACGGCCGCGTCATCGGCATTAGGGAGCACCTTTTTAAGCGTAACGGACCCGATGATGATGATGACTTGGAAGACTTTGCAAGCTGGAGGGGCAAGCTGAGTAACGAATGTCGGCTGCGTTATAATGATGTGCATGACATGGACGATCCTCAGTTACAGGCTGCCAGCCAAGTGGCGTTGGACGCTTGGGCGGCGCTGGGCTGCCGCGACGCTGGACGCGTTGACATTCGTTTCGACACTGAAGAGGCCGATGCCGTTCCAAACGTTCTCGAGGCGAGTTTGGGCTGACATGTCCCTATCCCTGACGCTGCCGACGGAGAACTGAACATTTGTAAATCATCTAGGTGAACCCGATTGCCGGTCTCCTTCCGGGCCATTCACCGCTTCCCGCGAGCGCAGAGGTAAATGGACTCGCGTTCGAATCGCTGTTGACGGCCATCTTGCAGAGTGTCCTCAGCCGCACTACTCCAGGCACTGCAGCTCGCCGTTATCAACAGCAGCAAGAGCTCCGAGCCAGGGCAGCAGACGCGACTTGCCATCTGGCCGTCTCTCATGGGGACGGATTGACTAATGGCATCGCGGTGGTTGATTACCAAGATGAGAATGATTTATGTTGTCAAGGCCAAAATATTAGACATGGGTGACTGGGAAGAATAAGGCTTTGTCGGCTGTTGTCGGCTCCGTCTATGCGTTAATTTCCTTTTCTGAATGCTGCGTTTTGTAGGCGCTTAGAGATGTGCTCGCTACATAGGTACAAGTGGAAAGTGAAGGTACTTTCGGACAAAACCCGGAGTATTAACAAGGGGGTTGCTCGGCGCATTTACAAATAAATTGTGCCCGCCGCCTGAAACCGGCACTCGGAACAGTGACACACAGACTTTTTGTGTATTTCAACTCCATTTCCCGCAGCATGGAAAACACGCAGACTCGAGGCTCGTATGCAAAGATGGGACGCCATTGAGGTGGCGGTCGGATGCGGCACCGTCGGATAACGCACCGCTTTGTGAACCCCACCTCGACGGGCACCTTACCTTCACGGCGCGGGAACGGCGCGGGAGTTCGGCATTTGCAAAGAAGCCGGTTGAGCGAGAGACAATACGCCGGTATTGAGTATGCTTTTGTCGCAGCAAATCACGAAAACACCTTCTTCAACAGCTATAGGGTACGAGCATTGTAGGGAGCAAAGACAATGGCCGCTCAAACGCAACGATATTCTTCCAAAGACGAAGCTTTTCGTATTTTTCAAAATTTACTGGGAGTTTTCGATCCCATCTCACTACCACGCGAGGTAGCTCTTCGACAGAGCAAGATTGACTTCACAGCTGAGCGCGACCAGCCGTATTTCCCGATTCCGTTCAAAGAGACTGAAACGACGGCTGCGCTCAAGGCAATCGAGGGTACCGTGGCCGCTTTACTGGCAGAGACGAGCGGCAATGGAAACGCCAAAGATGCCAGAGTGCACGTAAACTTGGAGAAGACGACGGCGTTTCTCTTCCAGGCGTACCTTGCGCGGGTGGGTGGCCTGGGCAAGCTGGACAAGCAAGTCAGAGAATTACTCAAAGGTGAGGGAAGTCGGCAGGTACTTTTGTCATGGGAGCCTATTTACTCATGTGGAAAATAGATACCGATCTGCTTCAGGCGCAGTCAAACTCGTATCGACGCATGTCGGCGAATCTGTACAAGACCAAGGAGCCTGGTGAATACTATCACATTCATGGCTCGCTGGAAGCTTCTACGACATTGAGAATGATTGGATTGGAGTCTCATCGGCCAGACCTCGAGACCCATGAACAGATTGTGGAGGTTATTGAGAGCGCTGTGGAACAGTTTACCGTGGATGAGTTGGAGGCCATGAACAAGGAGCATCGCCAGGCTGGAGTCAAGGCATTCAAACACGCCGATTTTGTCAAAACTCCACACGTAAGCACCTGGAGAATTTTCGGTGATATCACATCTCCTCGACTCACATCCTTTCTAGGGCAAAACAAATATGGCATTGCCTCCATGGTCCGTCGAAAGTCTCGAGTCGACCACAGCAAAAGTCGCGCTTCCTCAAACACAAAAAGACAGACTGCTCTCCGGGATCAAGGTTCTCGAGCTCTGCCGCATCATTGCCGGTCCCGTCATCACCAGAATCCTCGCAGAGTACGGGGCAGACGTGCTCAAGGTCACGAGCCCCCACCTCAGTGACGTGCCGTTCTTCCAGGTAGATGGCAACATGGGAAAGCACGCTACCGACATTGACCTGAAAACACCCCAGGGCAGAAGATTGTTCGAAGAGCTGCTAGAGGACGTGGACGTGGTGGTGGACGGGTATCGCCCGGGCGCGTTTGACAAACTCGGCTATGGCCCGCAGAAGCTCGCTGAGCTGGCAGCGAAACGGGGCAAAGGTATCATCTATGTCAACGAAAACTGCTTTGGCTACGAGGGAGAATGGGCGGATAGAGCCGGATGGCAGCAGATTGCCGATTGCGTAAGTGTCTTGACAGCAAGGGGTCGTTTCCCATTTTTTGTCATGCTGACGACTCTTACCCCCCACGCGCAGGTAACTGGCGTTGCATGGGCGCAGGGCCAGTTCATGGGCCTCGACGAACCGGTCGTGCCACCGTTTCCCATCTCCGACTACGGCACGGGCTGCATCGGCGCCATCGCCGCGCTCGTGGGCCTATACCACCGCACAACCCGCGGCGGCTCGTGGCACGGCAAGGCGTCGCTGCTGCACTACGACCTGCTGCTCTTCAAGGCCGGTCCGCTGCCCGCGCACGTCCAGGCGCAGCTCCGCGCCGCCATGGGCGCCGAGGTCCTGTCGCTGCGGCACGCCAACAGCGTGGACCAAATCTCTGGCAGGACGCTGCGGCGGATGCGGAATGTGTATCCAGAGTTTGTGGATAACAGCAAGTATATGGATCACTGGTACTCGGCTGCGTATGGAAAGGATGTCGCGGTTGTCAAGCCCGTGGTGGAAATCGAGGGTTTGGATATAAGCTTTCAGCGGGCGAGCCGACCGAATGGGACGGATGCACCTACGTGGGATTTTGGGATAGATGGGGATTATAGAAAGTAGAGGAAAAAATGGTATAGATGGACGGTTTTGAAAAGACAAATTTTCATATATTATACTGGCTATTCGCGGCCAAACGGACCTCGCGCGCCCGAGACATGGCGGCAGACCATGGAGCCTCGTCTTGCCTGGCCGGTCTACGAGTCGGCCATTAGTAGCCCCATAGATAGTTATGCTAATAACTACCTCTAGGAAAGTGATAAAAATATAGTATAAATTAGATATTATACTGAAGTCACTAAACAATACTATAGTAAGTAGAAATTTTTAATTTGCCCTAGCTAAGTAGATGTTAATGAGTCTATAAACTAGTGGTATAATAGTGGTGGCCGTGGATCAGCGATGTATTTCTTCCACCCCTTGCCTGCTCACAGGCCACACGTGTACAAATTATTATGGGGTAAATCTGCAGACAAATTGCGGGGGAGGCGTTGAAATCCGCCCGACCGTATTTGTCGAATCAACCAGATTGAAGCTGGGGACCCGTAATTTGTTAAATGATCTTTAGAAAATCATCAATTCCATCTTCTTCACTATATATAATTTTCATGCTATCATGGTAATGCAAGGAAGCAGTCGACAAATAACGGGACCGCTGGTCGAGGCTGAGCTAGAGCTAGGTGCACTTGCCGACGATCGGCTGCGCCGCCTAAGACAAAAGTTCCACAGCAGTTGCTGCAAAGGGTCAGACAAAATGAAAGTGAGCTGATTGGAAGGCCGCGTGTTGGACCTGTTGTCAGCAAAGCACATTGTGCCGCACTCGATGATTATATATAATCACCGAGTCTCACCCAACACTGCCCTGATACCAGTCTAGAGTACACCTGTACACCTGCATTGCTTCTCTTGAGAAACCTACTACTACTACTTTCCCCTAATACAAGATAGCATCACACATCAACCATGAGCTCCGAGCAAGAGAGCAAGCCGCTTGGCCAAGAATTCACAAAGTCCGTCATTGACGCCACGGGTCCCAACGCGGACCCACGAATGCGCGTCGTCATGTCGGCTTTTATTCAGCACTTTCACGACTTTGCGCGCGAAGTCAACCTGACCATGGATGAGTGGCTGGCTGGTATCGACATGATCAACTGGGCGGGCCAGATGAGCAACGATCGACGCAATGAGGGCCAGCTACTGTGTGACGTACTCGGCTTCGAATCGTATGCTATTACTTTTTATACTCCTTTTTTTTTTCCATCGCCAGCATTCTGAATAATTGAGGCACATCTGTCTAACCTTTTTTTTTTTTGCGATTTGCCAGTCTCATCGATGATATTACCGTTCGTGCAGCCACCAAAGCTGGGAAGCCTGCCACCTCCAGCGCCATCCTCGGACCCTTTTGGCGAGCCGATGCACCGATTCGCGAAAATGGCAGCACAATCACGTTTGACACGCCGAGCGATGGAGAAGTCACTTTTATGCACGGCCAAATCACCGACGCCGACACTGGCAAGCCCCTCGCCAATGCCAAGGTTGATGTCTGGCAGGCCTCCACCAACGGTAAGCTTTGCTGCAACAACTAATCGCATACTTTTGATGATATGCTCATTAATGTTCTTTCAGGTCTTTACGAGCAGCAGGATGAGAAGCAAGTCGATCACAATCTCCGAGGCGTCTTCATCACAGACGCAGAGGGGAAATATTCCTTTTACTGCCTGCGCCCAACACCGTATCCAGTACCTATGGACGGCCCTGCCGGCAACCTTTTGAAGCTTCTGGATCGGCACCAGTACAGGCCCGCGCACATTCATCTCATTGTAAGTTGTCTGCCCTACGGTTTTATTGGAATTACTAGACTGACGGTGGAAATCAGGTAACCGTAGATGGATATAAACCCTTGACGACGCAGATTTTCGACAGCAAGTCTGAATACCTCACAAACGACAGCGTATTTGCTGTCAAGGATGGATTGACGGTGGACTTTGTGCCGCGAAAGGACGACCCTGAGGCGGTGTGGGATCTCGAGTACAATGTAAAGCTTGCTGCTGCTGCCTAAATTCTTAATGAACTGACATGAATCTCACGTACATTTTCTCTATGCTTTAGTTTGTCATGATGCAGATGACGAGTGAATTTTGGTCAACTACGTGTAGTTGAGGTCCCCTTGCGACGGTTGATTAGGGTCGACTCTTCAGTGCTCCAACTCCAACTAAGCAAGGGCCGTATTAGAGGGGATGTAGTTGAGCGATCAGCATGTTGAAGCGAAATATTCATTTTACTAAAAGTGTAAAAATGTAGTCAAAAAAACTCAGATTGCAGTATATGCTCAAATATCCTCGCCAACCACAACGCCATTCGGCAGCTTCAGCCCAAGCGGCAGACCACGACTAAACTTTTCGCCAAACACCGTTCCCCGTCTCTTGGCCAGCATCTCATCAACATCTTTATACATTTCATACGAATTCATCTCATCAATCGTCAATTTCTTCTTTTCGTCTTCAACCTTGTAAGTGCTGCAATTTTTATTCTCGGAAAATCCTGGCAAAAAAAGCATGTCAGTTTTCTTTCTCAAAAAGCTGCCATCATCATTCGCCCCAATTGCAATTTTACCTATTCTCTCGTTGATGTTGTATGCGGCTTTGGCAGCTGCAGCTTGCACTCTGGTGACGCGGGGCAGCCGGACATCTTGGTATACTGCTAGAGCCTCGGCGATGTCGCCGTTAAAGTGCTGCTTGTCAAAGATGATGCCCAGCGCAGCGGCGTCTTCAATAGCCATGCAAGCTCCCTGACTCTGATGCGGCATCATCTAAAAAATTCCACAGAATCAGTACATTGATCGAGAAAAAAAAAAGGAGAATACAAACTCAAAACGGTTACTTACCGGGTGGCCCGCATCACCAAGTAGACACGCTCTACCTTTTTGAATGTACGGATAAGGTTGACTGTGATGACCCCGTGTTAGCTGGCCGGCTGCCGTCATCGATGATAGCTTCCTATCTAAGAAAAAAAAAAGAAAAAAGAAAAAAAAAGAAAAAGAAAAAAGAAAAGGAGAAAAAAAGAAGAAAAAAGAAAAGGAGAAAAAAAGAAGAAAAAAAAAAAAACCAACTCACTGCACCCAGAGCCGCCACGGCTGAATCTCTGTCCCAATGGCAAGATGAGCCTTGACCTGCGCATCCAGCTCCGGATACGGCGCCAGCAGCTCCCCGACCGGCCTGCTGCTCTCCGCACCGCCCCACTGCTGCGTCGAGTAGTCGCCCTTTTCGCGCGGAAAGAAGCAGTAGTACGAGAGCAGCTTGCCGCCGTTGCAGGGCGACAGCACAATCTTGTCGTACTTGCCCTCCTGGCCGCCCCAGTACTCGAGGGCGCTGTGCTGGGAGTAGTCGACGAGCCCGCGACGCACCGCGTCTTCGGTCCGCACGTTGGCGTGCAGGCAGCTGGACTCTGACGGCCGCTTCTCCGGGTGGATGCCGAGCTGCCCGCGGACGGCGGAGCCGATGCCGTCGGCGCCGATAATGAGATCGTGCGGCGCGGAAGCGCCATTCTTGAACGTAATGGTTCCGCTTTCTAAATCTATACTATCGCACTTGTTCAGGCGTTGTGCGTGTTAGTTCTTGCGTAGAGAAAATCGTTGGGGCTGGCTTTTTTTGCAACGACGACGCTTACCTGGTGATTCACCACCAGCTTGACAGGAATGCCGCCGCCTTCCTCTTGCATGGCGCAGTCTTTCAGCATCGTATGCATGTACTGCCGGTGAAACATGTTGTATACGTAGCCCCATCGCTCCTCGTAGTCGTCGAGGTCGTAGACGCTGACGGGCTCTCCCGTCTTCCAGTCCCGGTTGATGAGCTTCTTCAGCACGACGGGATCGCCCTTTGCGACGTCCACGCCCCATTCATGGAGCCATCGTGTGCCGTTGGCCGCGCACGACACGGATGCGCCGACTTCGCCTACAAAGTCGTGCTTTTCGTAAATGGTGACTTTGTGGCCGGCGCGCCGCAGGGCAATACCGACGGACATGCCGCCGATGCCGCCGCCGACGACGCCGACATTGAGCTGGTGCCAGGTTTGAGGTGTGTTGGAGCCCATATTTCACTTGTTTGAGTGGTTGCTTAGGGGTTGAGGGGCTGTTGAGTTGATTCTCTTTGGATACGGGTGTATAGTGGCTTCAAAGCTGCGTATTTATGTATGGGAGCATATGACCATGCTTTTATTGGTCAACACTTCAATGCACTAAATAACTGCCAATCATTGATATCATCTATCGGATATGGGCGGAAAGCTTCCACTTTGCCACCTGCGATGTGTTGGCTGTGGTGATAGCCGCGGGTGTGGTGCATTACCCGACGACATGCCGCCCTGGCGTTGATGTTATGTAGCGTCCCCGATGTTATTCGGCAGATGCAGCCGAAATGGGAAAGGGAGAAAAGGCAGAGCAATCATTTCATCATTCTTTAGCATAATTGTGACCGAATTCCACCTTGATACTCATATAACTCAAACGGCTAGAATATCCTGCTCGCTATACTGTAGCCAATTCCTACCCCTCGTTTGCGAAATTCCGAGGGCTGTTGAATGGGAAATTATCCCACTGCGACAGATCCAACACATCCCATCCTTCTATAAAATCACTTTCCAACTCGGCAGACAGCGTCGGCGGCTGTCCCAAAAGCCAATGCCCTGTGCCATCTGGCAGCATGCGATCACCAGCAGGCTGCGACGCACCTTCAGACGGCCGAAATGAAACATCATCACCCTGAGTGGTTGCATCATCTCCACTGGAAGAGAATAACCGACTGACGAGCTTGCTTCGACCTTGCGATGCCGTTTTACGGCGTTGCTCGGCTATTGCGCTGGACAGCAGCCCAAGTATCTCGGCGTAATGGGCCGCCTGGGAGCTCTGCTCAGCAATAAAGTCGAGTATCTCTCTTGCACCCGCAAACGCGTTTTCAATCTCGAAATCCAGTTCGCGCTTGGCAAACATGTCGAATCCAAGAATCAGCCCGGCGGCAAACACCAAAGCCCTACACAAGCGGCGTCAGCATCGTGGCAGCCGGGAGTTTTGGGAAAAACAAAAAAAAATAAAAAAATAAACTTTTTTTTTTGCTTACTTGATGATACACAGACTACCAAACAAGTTGTCTGATTTTTTAGCATCTGTGCAGGTTTGTACAAGAAAGACTGCCGCATCCAGGCACGCCGATGCCAGCGGCGACAGCGTAATCGAGGACGCATTCGACTGAGAAGTAAGCTGTGATATGAGAATCGGCCGTGAGACGAGCGTCACAGCGAAATAGTATAAACAAGATATATGCAGTCTGTAGACATCCTGGCGATTGGCCTTGTCGCGCAATGCTGGGTCCGGCCTAGCACGCATCGATTTGGGTATTGCTCGACTCCAGTCCTCGATCCTAGCAAATGTTCGTTCAATCAGCGCCACCGACGGTCTTTTCTTCTTGTACAGATTTTCCACAACGTCAGTTGTTATAGAAAGAATCCCGTACACAGCAAAAAGAGCTGCTGTATCTTCTTCCTCGTGATTGGCAAGGGCACTGATATGTGACTCGTCCACTTCGGCTCTGAGGCCAGAGGTTGCGGCAGGCCTACCAAGTAGGGAGCTCACAGTCATGTCTAAATTACAAAGACTCATCCATATTTTCAATCTGCATTTCGAAAAAAGAATCAGTAACGGCGTGCAATCAGAATACGCTGCACCTACCGGTTATCGCGATGAGTGCTATTGTCGTCGTAGGTGTCCTTGCTATGGAGTCCAAGCGACACTGCGGCGCGTGACGCGATTCCCAAATACATGAATGCAGAGTTTCTTCTGCACGAACCGAGCATATAATATGCCATGAGCAGAAAAACCCGCACAATGTCAATATTTGGATCTTCTAGCATGCCTGAGAAAGCTTTTCGTTGAGCATGACGAAAGTATGCTTGGCTGGTTTGCTGCGATTCGAGCGATGATTTGCATTGCGACCCAATCGCAATTGCAGCCGAAGCGACAGCCTCAATGTGACGGTATCTGTATTCAGATAGCTCCGGACTCGGGACTGATGACAGTTGTTTGAGTTCCTCGCGGGAAAACAAATCCAAGAAGCCCCCAGTCTGCTATTCTCAGTATGGTGCGCACTGTACGGCTGAGGCATAACCATTGAACTTACAGCTGCATGAAACAAGTCTATGTAAGAGCTGCGCTGGTCTTCATCTAGCTCTATCAAGCCGGGCGTCGCTACATTAGAGCTGTTGATCGCAGGCTCATTCTCCAGCATCGTTTCGCTCCGATCATTGTGGGAAAATTGTGATGGCCCGATTTGAGCCGCTACAGTGTCACGGACAAACTGTAGGAAAGATATGGATGCAGCCCCTCCGATATATACTAGGACGTGTTAGCTCGAGCTTCCGCGATACGGATAGGACGCCGGGCTTGCCTCGCTCTCCTCTCAGATTCAGCAACATGCGCGCATGAGACTCTCTCCCCAGCGCCCGACTCTCTCTTTGCGCCGTGTGGAGTAGCGGTGACGTATCAGACTCCATGTTGTTTGTATCGGTTGCTGCAGCTCTGGAATCAGATGGGGAGATGGGCTGATAGGTGTCTGGGTTTAACGGAATGACTGGCTCAGGCGGCACCCAGCAACGCGCGCTGTCACCGGGCGCCCAGACGGTTTCGGCTCCAGAGGCACGACGCCCAGCACTGAGCGCATCTGTCGCCGGAGAACCATCTCCTAGAGACGCCTGTACTCTGTGCGCCGTCGAGCGCGAGGCTCGTGGGCTGTGTGTGAGATAGCAAGTGTGGCCAATTCCGCGTCTTTGGCATGCGGTACAAGGAACTGTGGCGCTGCACTTTTTCTTGGACATGCGGCAAAAGTTGCATGCTTCTGCCGCGCGCTTTCGCTGACTGGGATGAACCTTGGGTCGCGGCATGGTGACAATGCAAAAGCTATAAACTGACGCTCATTCGCGCATTTATCAAGAGGGTTTATCGCTTACGGCGTGAAGCCAGGCTACCAGAGCATCGACGGTTCTTTCGCAGTAGAAAAAGCTCTTGAGGGAATTGAAAGCGGACTTTGGAATTCAGAACATTTTGCTCATATTGCCCATCGCTCACTCATATCTAGCCCAACCAAAGCTTCGTCATGCATGGATGGCATGGTGCGGCTGCTAAGGTGAGAGGATTGCATAGTGCGAAAGTCTGATTCTCTCCACGTTGCTGCTATTCGCACTGTTCGGCAATGTACCCTGTACGCCCACTCTTACCCCATTTCCATCGGTAGATTTCTCCGCCGCAAGGCCAAGGATATCCACGGCTAGCGACCGATCTTGATATGGAGGGAGGAGAAAGCTGCGCGATGTGGCGGCGGATGTTGCATGGAATCCGGGGGGGCTAGTTTGTGGACTTGGCGATGCGACCAAAACTACAAAAGCGCGCCATCCGACCGTCGCCAGCTCAACTGAGGTCTGATCGTTGGACCCCTCACCGCCAAGCAGTTGCTCTCGATATATCAAATTTCATCACTATGCGTGGAAAAGTAGCCTTTGAAGAGGCGTTTGCCCTGCCCCGTCTACATGAAAAGACTCGATGGTGGGCGTCACTCTTTGCCGTCGATCCTGACAAGCATGCCCACGAGATGACAGATGTTACCGAGACGCGAATCCAAAACATGGACAAATACGGCGTTGGATATACTATCCTGTCCTATACCGCCCCTGGTGTCCAGGATATTTGGGACGCCGCCGAGGCGCGCGCCCTGACAACAGAAATCAACGATTATATTGCTGCTACCATCAAGCCTCACCCGGATAGGCTTGGCGCCTTTGCGTGAGTCCCCAATCTTGCAGCACCAACTCAACGCCTTTAGTTTTTTTTACTAACGACTTGGGACAGAACTCTGTCTATGCATGATCCAGCCGAAGCCGCGGCTGAGCTGAAGCGCTGCGTGACTGAGCTTGGATTCAAAGGAGCCCTGGTCAACGACACCCAGCGCGCCGGACCCGACGGCGACGACATGATCTTCTACGACGGCCCAGAATGGGACATTTTCTGGTCCACCGTGACAGATCTAGACGTTCCCTTCTATCTCCACCCACGCAACCCAACCGGGACAATCTACGAAAAGCTCTGGGCGAAGCGCAAGTGGCTCATCGGCCCGCCTCTGAGCTTTGCCCAGGGAGTCAGCCTTCACCTGCTGGGCATGGTCACAAACGGCGTCTTCGATCGCCATCCCAAGCTGCAGGTCGTCATCGGTCATCTGGGCGAGCACCTGCCTTTTGATCTGTGGCGCATCAACCACTGGTTCGAGGACGTCAAGAAGCCCCTCGGCCTGGACTGCAAAAAGACTATCCGCGAATACTTTGCTCAGAATATCTGGATTACAACAAGTGGTCACTTTTCCACGCCTACTCTCGAGTATTGCATTACGGAAATGGGCGCCGATCGCATCATGTTCTCTATTGACTATCCATTCGAGTCATTTGGAGATGCGTGCAACTGGTATGACAAGGTTGAGCTGAAGGACGCGTCTCATGTCGGAAAAATTGGCCGCGAAAACGCCAAGAAGCTATTCAAGCTGGGCCCTTTTAAAGATGCAGAGGCATAAAAGCTAGACGTCAATCACGAGTACGAAATTATAATCTCTGGTACACAGTGGAACTTGATGGATAATTGGTCTTCTACCATCCATTCAAAAATTATCGATAAATCTATATACGTTCATGTCATGTCCTTAAATTCTTCGATCTTCTAGTTATTGTCATAGTAATCAACTTCGATTACCTTGGCACCGATGGGAAGGCCGACAACCTGTCTGTTGGTCACGTAACCGCAGTCAGTAATGGTGGCAGAGCCATCAGCCTCCTCGGTCAGACAGCGGTTCGAGTTGCCACTGATCAAGTTACCACTGTTGTAGTACTTCCAGGCGTCGGTGCGGCAGCCAGAGTGACGGCTCAGTAGCTTGCCCTTTACATCAGTGAGGCATTCATTCGTGCGCAGCAAGCTATTTATGTGACCTTCAGCGCTGACAGTCCAAGTCTGCCCATCAGATCCGTCACATGCTTTCCAAGTTACCCTGCCCGACGTATCATCGCTCAGGCACTTGAGAGAAAATGTGTTGAAGATCAATCCTGTGGGCAGGACAATGGGATGGCTGGAGCCTCCCATGCCACCAGAGATGCGGTAGACAAAGGTACCGTGAGGGCCGACATTCTTAGCGGTGATGCCACCAGCGCTGATCTTGACCTTGTCTGTCTTGCCAGTCCAGAGATCCTTGACGCTGAGCGCAGTGTCAGGGCTGATGCGATCAGTCTGGATACCAATTCTGGCCCAAGAGACAGTGTAGTCACTGGCCTTGTTGGCCTTGTTCAGAATGGTGAGGATACGGTCACCGTTGGCCAGGTTCTTGCTGAGAACATCCACGTCTGGGGAGGAACTGACAAGAGTCGCCTGTTGCACAAGCGGGTCCTGGTCGATGGCAATGAGGTCCTTGTTCAGAAGAATCTCAAGTTCCTCCTTCTTGAGGTTGGGGATATCAGCACTGACAATAAGAGGGGCTGAGAAAGAAGACCACAGAGCCATGTGCGTCTTCTTCTCCTCGTAGGTGTAGTTGGGATGGTCGGTATTGAGAAAGTCGGGGTCATTAAAGAAGTTGGGGCGCTGGTAGCGGGCCAGGCGAATGTGCTGATGGTAGTTGGTCATCAGACTGTCCCACGCGCTGCCCTTGCTGTCGTGATTGATAATGTCGTCCGAGTGACGAGCGAGCTGCCCCATCTTTTGCGACCAGCCCATGATGCTATACCAGTCGGTCAGGTTGTCCGCACCAGAAAAGTAGGCAGGGGCCGAGTTGGAGAAGACGACCGGCTTGGGGAACTTGAGCAAAAGATTGCGCCAAACGTCAAAGTAGAGATGACGGTAAGCGGCCTCGCTGTTGCCGGGCACATTGCATCCGTCGAGCTTGAGGTACTCGTAGCCCCAGTCGGAAAAGTCCTTGAGATCAATCGCCTCGTGATTGTAGGCGGCGGGGTACCGACCGCAGGACAAGGTACCAGAGTCGGTGTAGATGCCAGGAATAAAGCCTTTCTCCTTTATGAAGCTGGCAAGCCAGGTAAGGCCTTTGGGAAACTTGGTGGTGTCGGCAACCATGGAACCGTTGGCGGCCCGATCATGGGTGGACCAGGCATCGTCGAGGTTCAAGCGGTTGTAGCCGGCCTTGAGCATGCCATTTGAAGCCATGGCAGTGGCAGCATCGGTAAAAATGGACTGATTGATGTGTGTTGTGAAGCGAGCCCAGTTGTTGAAGCCCATGGGGGGGAGGGAAAGGTCAACATTGGTGGTAGTGGCCGGACTGACGAGGCCGGCGACCGATGCAAGAACCAATTGAGACTTCATCGTGTTGTACGAGTTTCGTGTGCGACAATCGAGGCCAAAAATAGCGATGACGGTTCAGACTGCGAGCATTAAAGCTATACAAAGGGACTAATGTCTATTTATCAAGAACAGCAATACAATCTAGACAGGTTTAGATGTGTCAAGCAAGCTCCCCGTTTGGAGAGCTGCGGAGAAGTCGATAGGATCAACCGTAGGCAGCTTCCTAAACAGGCAACTGATTAGCATTTACATCGAAGTGGATCTCTCGAGCTTCGTCATAGTATGGGGATTCCCTGGAGCTCCCCCAGCTCAGATTGATCGG